>CM033750.1:35452864-35624176 GCA_019671005.1 Hibiscus mutabilis | reverse complement strand
TTTAATGACAGATAGGAGGTGGTGCAGAAACGGATCATAACGATTTGAAGAATGGTCCATATCTGTGCGGTAGTACTGCAGTAGTGTGGTGTGTGAGAGCTTAGAAACAGACTTGCGATTCGAGACGTATAGATCCCAAAAGAAAGAGGAGATATAGCATGCTACAGCATACTGTAGTTGAGTGGTTCCATTAGGAGCCTCAGCTGGGACATCAAATGCTTTGATGGTGCTCTTGAAGGTGTGGTTGGTTGCTCGAAATTGGGCTGTGTATAAATCACATAGTCGGGCAAAGATCTCGTTAGAGCGCAGAGTGACATAACGCCTGTGGGAGCGGGGACTGTGGCGTTTGAAGCCAATCTGTCCATCTTTTTCGAGGGAGTCGGCGATCTGCACTAAATCCTTTTGAATGGAAGCAATTCCCCTTGCTCTGACAGGCTCTTCTTTGTTATACTCCATCGTCGATGGGACTGGAAGATTAAATGTTCAAATTTTTCCTGCAACAGTGCAACCAAAAAATACTAACAGGGGATAAAGGACTTATAAGTAACCATTACAATCAACAAATTAACTAGAAATCAACTTAATACGTACAAGGATCAGAGAAAAGAGAATCTTAAAAAGTTAAAGGACGTATATAAAAAATGTAAATTCTGAAATATGGTTGAAACATGCTACAGGAAAGGCCAAAAATATTGACTTTTGATCAAATGAGTCAGAACTTTGACTCTTACCATGCATTTATATAATATGCCGACAAATAAAAGAAGAAAAAAAAAAAAAGACAAACAAGACTTAAAACAAGTGTTAAACTTAACTTGAAAAAACAATGTTAAACTTATAAATCGCTTCCTAAATTTCTCAGGAGCCAAATAAACAGAATCCAGTATCAATCCTAAAGACACACACACGGAGAGTTAAAAGACATGTAGCCCTCGAATTAACAAAAAAAATAAAGCAAGATAAACCAGAAAATTTCTTAAAATTTAACCAAACGAATGAAACAAACCTATATTGAAAAATGGAAGCTTTGAACAAGGGAAAGAAGACATACCCACAAAAATCAAAATGCGGGACACATTGAAAATCAGTGAAAAAAACAATGATCAGAAACATATATTACGATTTACGGACAAGAAAAAAAAACCCAGGGAAAAAATCATACCTTTTAAAAGTAGCACTGTTATGAAGTAAACAAGAAGGCTTGTCGTGTTTTTGTTTTTTTCTTCAATCAGGAAAAAAAACCATAAGCGCCCGGATGGAAGTAAAACCGTATTTGTTAAAGGTTTAAAAAAAAAAACTTAAATATACATTTCATATCTAACAATACATTTTCTACTAAGTTGATATAAAAAAATTTATTTTCTAAGTTAGTACTTAAATTTGGCATATTCTCTCAAATTAGTACTTAAAAAATTTTAGCTCTTAAGTTGGTATTTGAATTAGACACCTTTTTCCCAAGTTGATTTTAAAATTTATATATTATATTAATTTGGTCTTATTTAAAATAATTCAATAAATTTAGCACTTTATATTTAAAAATCTTATCAATTTACTCTTTGTTATTCTCTTAAATTGCTTTTTTTTTATAAATTTATATTATTTTCTTAGTATAAAAATTTTAACGCTAACTTGATGTTGTTATTTTATGGTAGAATGCAATTACTTCATTGTTGTTTTGATCCACTAAGCTTGTTTGATTTGACTGTATCGCAAAAAATGACTAAATTGATGGTGTTTTTAAATACAAATGGTTAAATTTATTAAATTATTTCGAATTAAGATCAAATTGATAGAATGTATAAGTTTTGGGACTAAATATGTTAATAAAAGTATCATAATAATGGATATAATTAAAGTTTGGGTACCAAAATGGGAGCGAAAATTTTTTAGATGTCAACTTGGGAGAAAGAACCTAGTTTAGGTACCAATTTGAGAGCAAAAATTTTTTAAGTTCCAACATGAGAGAAAATATATAGTTTAGGTACTAAATGTATGTTTAAGCCAAATAAAAACAATTAAAATAATATTTAATTTTAAAAAAATAATATTATTATAAAAAATATTTTTAAGCATGTTTGATCATCTTCCACTCATAAATCGAATGATATTGGACATTTAAACATATTCAATCTCACATTCTCATATGTATTTTATTGACGACATTATCAATCAACATATTACAAAAATATTTTTGTTCAGTGTTAATGTGATTTCATAATAATATACACTAATACACAAAATATATTTTAATCAATTTTAAGGTAATCTCATATATTATATATATATTTAATTTTTAGTCCAAAATAAAATTAACACAAATTTTACAAATAATACTATTCAAATTCAAATCACTAAAAACACATATAACTTTAATCATCAAAACTTAAATTTCTATTAGAAAATATTTAAATGTTCTCGATATTTATCTTGATTTTCAATCTATCATCTCATTATCATCTTATCAATCATCGACATATAAAAAGAGGTTTGATCATTATTATTATAAATTTAATATGAATAAAAATTAGAAGATATAACAATATGTAGATAAATTTTCTATCTTTTGCCATACCGAAATTACTAACATGTTTTACGCATCATTCTATTTTTTATTGAATTATTTTAAGTTAGAACCAAATTCATATAATATATAAGTTTTAAGGACTGAAATTGTTATTATATCAAGTTATTGTTTCAATTTTAATGACAGTGTGACTTATTTGTTCACAAACTTATAATTGAGTGAATCAATTACTTTTAGAAGAGAAGTGACATTTTTAGAAGAGAAGTGACATGTTTGTTTTTAAACTTATAATTAAGTGACTAAGTTGTTACTTTTAAAAGAAGAATGACATTCTTGTTACTAAACCTTGTTATACCTAATGTAATCTCTGCAATAACTCCTCCCCATTACGATCTCCACTGCTTAAGCTCTATGTGAATATCTCTCCAGAGCCACCCACCGAACATACTCAGTAAACATCAGTCAAGCAAGCTTCTAGAGCACAACATGCTGAAGTCCTTCGAAATAACCTCACTCATAAGCTACAATGACCTTGATAAGACAAACATCGAATCTACTGACTCACAGGTAAGCATATTAACTGACAAATATAACTACTCTGTCTCATCTATCCATCATATTATATGAGGTCTAGACTTGATACTGCATCCAATATATATATACGACGAAACTATCAGTTTCGCTCAAGCTGAATCCCGTATAAAAAAGGTAGATCCAAAACCCATTTATCTCATCATTCTTCATCTTCTTTATTTATAACGACCCGAAATTTAGAATCCGATGGTTGGTTTAACCCGTAGCATGGGCTTCGAATTTGAGCTGTGATGTTTGGGCCTTGGTGGGCTTGTTTTTGGTTGTTGGGCTTGAGTTTAGGTTTGGGGATGAGTTAGGAAAACAATGGGGGTAATGAGGTAATTTCATAATTATTTGAAGAGGAAAGGGGTGAGCTTCTTTAATTCTCTGCAAGAAAGCAAGAGAATGAGCTCCCTATGTTCCCTTGTCTTCAACCTCTATTCATTCTCATCCTCTAACCCCATCTACAAGAGAAAGGTGAAATCTTTGAATTGTGGAGTATAAATCTCGAATTTGTTGTTGAGGGGAGGTTAATCATCATTCAAGGATCTATCTAGAAAGGTAAGAATGGTTGGTTTTGGTGGAGGTTGGAAAATGGTTGTTTGGTGAGGTTGTAGAGGAAGAATAGAAATAGAGGATTTGACTCTATTTCTTGTTTTAGAATTCATCCTTTTGCATGTCTTAAGTTTTCAACAATGTTGTAATTTGATTTACAACATTTTCTTGTAGTGAAAGAAGTTGGAAACTCTTCCAATGAGCAAGGGAAGAATAAAGTTTGAAGCTTGGGCTATGAGCTTCACTCTCAACTGTAGGAGTAAGGTTAGTACACTACTAACTCCTTTGTGTTCCTAGAAATCATAAATTTGACTTGCCTTGTTGCTTGGTTGATAATCTTGGTTGTTTGAATGCTTGAGACCCTTTAATGGCTAAACCTAAGATTGATGTTAAAATGGCTTAAAAACAATAGGAAACCACTTAAATCACTTCTCATAACTTGTAGGTTCTTTTTGGGATCTTAATTTTGGGCTTCGGGAACTTGGGAGGTGAATTTAGAACTCCAAAAAACAAATTCTGGGTTTGAGTACCAATACCGATTGAAAGCGTATCAGTACCCTATTCTTTATGAACATATACAATTCTTAAAGGGTGTATCGATACGCATAGGGTGGGTATCGGTACCCTCTATTTTATTAAAATTCCAGTAGCAAAAAAGTGTATCGACACGCTCTCAAGTGTATCGGTACCAAAGGGGTATTAGTATACGGCCCCTTGTACTAATATGAGGTTGCTGGTTAAACTCCTTCGCATGTGAAGCCTGGTATCAGTACGCATATAGTGGGTATTGGTATAGGCGTATCGATACTCATGGGTGGGTATCGATAACCTCTGGGCAATCTGTCTGAAAAGTTGAGTTTGAGGGGCTTATAACTTGAGGGCTATGACCCCTTGGGCTTCTAATGAGGTAAAACAAATAGTAAAATTAAGAAATCAAGATTTAAACCCTACATACGAGCATAATGTGTAAATACTTGGTAAAGTCTTAGGTGAATTATTATAATAGTAACAATAGAGATCCTTGGTGGATCGAATAAATATCGTGTGCCACATAAGGGCACTTGTGTGGTTAAGTCACTCTATTTGTTGGAATCTAGATACCCTGTAAGAGAACGAGTGTGTTGCAACATCATGGTTAAATATTTCTGAATGTATGAACCTGATGCTTAGTGGAATCGGGCCTCATTCGAAGATGCTTGATGAGAGATTCCAAGCATGAATGTATGATCCCGATGCTTAGTGGATGCGGGCCTCACTCAGAGTGTACGATGCTGGTGCTTAGTGGTCGAGGGGGCCTCATTCCTATGTTGTGGTATAATACTTATGATTGTTATGTGAGACTTTATGCATCATTGTTGGTTGTTATGTGTTTAAACGGCTAGAGATAGCGCCATATTTATACAATGTTGTATTGTCATGATATCGTCTTTAGCTACATGCTTATATTTATGATTTGCATAAAGCATGGTTGAGTGGAAGTGTATCCACTGAGTTTCGTTAGCTCAGCATTCGAAATTTGTTGTTTCCGTTCGCAAGTTAGTAGGTTACGTGCATCGTTGGAGCACCATTGGAGTTGGATATCAACATCGACTTGTTGTCCAAATACAATACTTAGATTAATTGGGCTATGTATTCGTAAGACTTTATGTTGTATTGTAACTCTTATATTTTAGATTTTAAATCATGAGTCGAATGTTTTTAATTATGTATTTTAAATGGAGCTCTCATGTAACGTTTTCAAATATTTATCTGTGTTGAAATATTTTAACTTGATTGATTTATGAAAATGGATGTGTTTGGGCTAAACCAAGTCGAAAATTTTATGGTATTGGGTTGGGCTTGAGGCGCAAATGTGATATCCGGATCGAGGGTGTTGCATTATTGTCATTGATCGTGGCTCTTCGTCTACATCAGCCTAGGTGAACCGTCTAAAGACTCCACCACCATCTTCCTATTCAACTCATCAATAACCTATAACTAAGTGACACTTGGTTTTTTTTCTAAATGCTAGTTGAATGAAGATGTATGTATTAAATAATATTAAAATTCGATTCTTAGTGGTTTTTTTTCTAAATGCTAGTTGAATGAAGATGTATGTATATATCATATGTTAAGGCACATATTCATAAATGTTAAATCATAGTTTCAATCGGTGCAAAATTATAACATAAATTTAAGTGATAATTAATTTAAAATAATGTTCGTGATTTAAAATTGATTCAAAATCTAATTTACTACAAATTAACATTTTTATTATTATATAAATTTATTTAATTAATCTTTAAATAGAATTGAACTATTATTTATAAACACAATAAATTTTATTATAATAAAAATATCTAAGATAAAAAAATTAGTAATATATGAGTATTATTTTCAATGCAATACAGTAATCTCATTCGTAGACCTCACAAACTTAACTGAGACCTGAACTGAAAAGTGATCGGAACTGAAAATCAATCTAAATCAAAATCAACCTAAATCGAAAGTAATTTAAATTTAATTTGTACAAATATGTATGTTTTTTATTCTTTTTTATTATATTACTGGTTAACAACTACATTTAGTGATAGTTTAATGGTTTAATATATCTTTTTTCCTCTAAAAGACAATATTTATATATTGACTCAAATCGAAAATCGAACGATCGGATATTCACCTGACCCGAAGAAGCAACCCATCCTATATTGACTGAACTAAAAATCAACTGATCTGATATTGACCCGATCTGAAAATCAATTGATCTGATATGATATCTAACCAACCTGAAATAATATGGACTCGAACTAAATTCAAATTAGACTCTATCCAACCCGAATCGAATCTATACCAAAAACAACTTGACTTGAACCTGATCTGAACAACCCAATTGCCATCTCTGCATTTGATTGGTGCATGTTTCATTGTATGATTTCGTTTCCACTAGAATACCGCTTGTAATAATATAAACTGAGAATGAAGCAGATTGTTGCTTTTTTTTTTTCTTTCTCGTGCTCTCGGTTTTATATATAAACGGAGAAATCTTTGACCAACAATCACTTGGTCTAGCGGCTTAAAGCATTAATAAGATTAGAATTAAAATATTAGTATTGTGAATAAACAAAATTAAATTGAGAGAGTCGTCTTATATTAAATCTCTGTAAAATTCGATTTGAATTAATCGGTCAATAAATCGAATACGAGTGATTAAAAAATTAAGAAATATTGGACGAATAGTCCCTCCGGAGGATTATATATAAACTGTTCGTAACAATGGTAATTGGAAATGTTATCGTTTATAGCGATTTTAAAATAATTCCTTAAAACACAGTTAGAAAAATCAAATAATTAAAAAAAAAAAAAACAGCTGAGTTTTGGACAAATGTACTTCCAAACACTTCGGAACTTGAAGCTCCATAATTTATGATATTGTTGGCCATACCCCCCAAGTAAACAAGACATAGAAAAGCCAACATAAAAGACAAAGAAGGGTCAAAATCATGCTGTAAATCACGTGCATCAAACTATCAAAGAGAATATCGAGGATTATATTTATATATACACGCATATACATTATGTTTTATTCTTACCTTATAGTAATTTTCTGTTCCAACTGAATTTCTGTCTTTCCCCCTAGGTTTTACCGCAAACCACATGCATGAAAATCCATGGTTTTCTTTTCCTTATAAATAGATAGATAGCTCAGCCTAACTAGTAGCCGCAACAAAGAAATGGAGAAAACTACATTCAGAATGGCTTGCTTCATAGCTCTGCTCATCACTGCTTTTGGTATGTGTGTGAATATATATATGGGATAGAATCTGTTTACATAATGTAAGAATTTTTAAGTTTTATACGTTTTTTAGGTCGTAGGTGAAATATATATATGAGTTATCCATTTCACACATTTAACTATTTAAAAACCTGTAAAACCATGAATTTTACGTTGTGTGTAAGTGGATCGTAATCATATATATATTATTTAGTAATTATGGTTGTGTATACATTATAACAGATTGTTTTTGCTATTTGCAGCCATGACAGAAGCCGAAGCATTGGCCGGCGTTTCCAAGGGGCATCCATGCACTATACATAAGGACTGTCTAGATGCCTGTAGTTATCGAGGCCGATGCCCGGTCCTCTGCGTCTCCGGTTCCTGCGTTTGTGACTGCCCGCCGCCGTAGGCATTCAGTGGATGCCAGCGTCTTAGCTATACATCTAATCAGACACGTAGACAGAAGCTTGTTCTCTTGGCATATTATTTGTGTTTTCTATAAGTAATATTTTAGTGATATATGTTTTCCATTGTATGGGTTACTTAATAAAGTCGTTTTTCTTTAGGGCTTAGGAAAATAAGGTTTTTTTGGTAGCTGCTGGATCGTTAATCAGAGCTTTTTTGTATGCGACTGTGTACTCACTGTTTCCATTTAGTTTGTTTCATAATTTTACTCTACAAATTGACTTTTGTTTTTTAATGTATTAAATTGAGTTTAGTTAGTATTATTATCGTTACAACGTTTAAAAAGACATAAATTCAAATATGTTTAAGTATATAATATTTTTTGAGGATTTAAATATATGATATCTTAGAATTAAATTAAACAAAGAGGAACCCACTAGATGATTCTATGAAAAAAGAAGTATTGTTTCTCTTAGGTCCTGAGTTCGAACGGCTATATTCTTAAGATGTGTCTGAGTTATTTAGGGATAATAAATAAATAAATAAATATTATTTAAGACCATACTAAATATGTTCAGAAAAAATAACAAAAAAATAATATAAATACTTTAACTTGAGACCTCCATTAAAAATCTCTTTTTTTAAAGAATGTAATGAGAGATATTATTTAATTATCTTAGATAGCTGGTTTGTGGTTGGTGGGTCTTAAAATTGCAATCTATCTCAACCGTTTAACGTAAAGGACTCAATTATAAATATATATCTTTTTTTCACCTTATTTTATTAATCTATTCTTGAGAAATATATATCAAAATATTTACTTAATAGAGTTTAGGGTTTAAGGTGTTATAGTTAGGGATTTAAATTTTAAATTTTAAAGAATGAATGTATATTTTTTTTACACAGTTTGTATATCAAAACCCAACCCTTAATTTAAATATAATACTTTGTTTAAAAAAAAGTTTTAAATATCGAACTTGATTTGAGCCTATTGAGTGGTCCAGTGGTAAAAGATGGTGTTGTTCTTCTTTGGTGAGCTAAGTTTGAGCAGTGTACCTTAGTCTGCACAGTGTGTATATCTTTTCAAAAGACTAAGCATAAAGTACAGATACTACCATGTATTTACAGTAAAATATTTAAATATAAAAGACTAAATATAAAAAACAAATACTATTATGTAACTATACCAAAATATTTAAATATATACATGTGTGTGGACCTTGCGTAGTGGTTAAAGTGCACTTAACCTCCCTTTAATACCCATGTTTAAATCCCCCTCGGCCTCCCTCGTCCAAATTTGTTAACAATTAATGATATAATTATATACATCTACTTAATTTTAAGGTTTAAACCAAATAACAGCCCTCAAACTATTTTTTTCTTCTGTTTTTGGCCCTTAAACTATAATTTGGGCAAAATAAGCCCTTAAACTATCATTTTTTGTCACTTTAAGTCCCTAAATTATGATTTAGGCAAAATAAGCCCTTAAAATATCATTTTTGGTCACTTTAAGTCCATGGTTACAAAAATATCATTTTATAGGCTTTTCTAACATATATAAATATTTATGTTCTTTTTAAATTTTAAAATATCATATATCAAAATATGCCCCTAAACTATCATTTCTGGTCATTTTAAGTCCTATAGTTATTTAAGTCAAAAGAAAATTATTTCGACTAATAAGATGTTGACACATCACAAAGATTTTTTGACCAATTGATAGTCTTGGGGACTAAAAGAAGAAAAATAGCATAGTTTAGGTACTTATTTTGACCAAAAAAATAGTTTAGGGACTTAAAGTACCAAAAATAATAGTTTAAGGGCCTATTTTGTTCAAATTATAGTTTAAGGGCCAAAAGCAGAAAAAAGGCATAGTTTGAGGGCTGTTTTTTGGTTTAAGCCTAATTTTAATTGTAATACTTCTGTTAACAATTAATGATCAATGACTTAATTGAAATGTTTTAATATTTTAAGGACTTAATTGACAAGATTTATAATAAAGTGATAAAAATAGAATAACTCTCTAATGATAGTTTGTCCTTAAAGAAACAATGCTTTCAAAATCTGGCCCAAATAGTATGATCCATGACCTTCAGAATTTAGGCTCAAAATAGAAAAGAAAAAAAGGGGCATTTTTTAGGCAAATAATACCTTCCCAATTGATATTTAGGGGAATAAGGCACGCTGGACTACAATTTGGGAATACGGAAAAAAAAACTACAGTAACTTGAGGACGCCACATGCAGGTGACGTATTTCTAAATTTTTTATTATTAAATTTTTAACCCTCGGTGGCGTCTCGAGTTAAATTATGATATTTTAGCCGCGAATTAGCTAGCTGCAGTGAATGAGCCAGCCGTGTCAGCCGAATAAAGCTGGCTCGACAAGGCGCCACGAGTAGATGGCGTGCATGTCTGGAAGATTTCTATGAGGATGCAACATGAACCTTGGACGCCATTTGTATATGGCATCTTGAGGCTAATTTTGTAGTTTTATTTAGGTTTGGATGCCTGATGCAGGTGGTGACATGACCTGATATATATATAGCACCTGCCCGGGACTTTTTTTTGTTTTGTTGTTTATTTTTGAAAATTTAAGGTTTGAGAGGGTTTTGGGCAGGATTTTTGGTAAATTAAAAGACCATTGGGTGTGATCGAATATTTTGAAATCGGGGTAAGTGAATTTAAGTTAAGTTTTGCAGTATGGTAAAATGTATTTTTGAAAATGTATTTATAATATGTTGGCATTTCAGGCGGAGTTCATATCACGATAGATTGTGACATCGAAAACGTTTATGGTCATTGGGGTGAAATAGTTGATGATTTCAGCGAGGACGACGAAAATGTTATACCAATGACAGAAGATGATGATGTCGAGTTGCTTGATGCTGATGATGTTGATGCTGTTAGGACCGCTGCTGCTCAGGGCCATGATCTTGACGTTGAGGAAGATGTTTGGGCAGCAACGTCTGCTAGATATAGATTGGCCGATGAGCCATCGGTTTGGGGTTATATTCAACCGGAGCCCCAACAATCGGAGCCCAATCTTCCAGCTTACGTGCCTCCAGTCCACATGTATGAGGTGGACTATACTGCAATATAGGATCCAGAATATGAGGCACGTGTATTTTGTCATTCTTCAGCCTCAACCGACGGAGAGTTGGAACTCGGAGCTCTATTCGATACAAAAAAAGATGCTCAGTTAGCAATTAAGGAGTTTTGCGTCAGACATCATATGCAATCTTGCGTTATTGAATCTAATAGCGGAACATATAGGTGCGTGGATTATAAGAGCAAATGTAACTGAAGGATAAGAGCTTCGTATATGAAACGAAAGAAGATGTGGGAGGTCAGAAGGTTCATTGATCAACACTCATGTACATTGACTTCAATCTCACATGAACACATAAACCTTGACTCCGATTTGATATGCGCTTACACAAAGTTGTTGGTTGAGAATAATCTGATGATCGACATTGCAGTGTTGGTAGCATTGATCCGTGCACAACTTAGATACATCTCATCTTACTATAAGGCGTGGATGGCGAAGCAAAAGACGATGTCGTTAGTTTACGGCGATTGGGATAAATCATATAATGATCTATCGGCTCTATTACGAGCAATGCAAATATTTATCCCTGAAACTGTTGTGGAGTACGAAACGTTGCCGGCGATGACACTACAAGGTGAAGTAATTCCCGAAAAAATATTATTCAGTAAGTTATTATGGGCATTCCAGCCGTGCATTGAAGGATTCGCATTCTGCAAACGTATGATTCAAATTGATGGTACATGGTTGTACGAGAAATACGGGCAAATATTGTTTATTGTTTTGGCACAAAACAGAGACAAAAATATATTTCCAATAGCCTTTGCCATAGTTGAGAAGGAAAATGTCGAGGGATGAGAATTCTTTTTGAATCATTTACCACGCCCAATACTGAAGTAAGATAAGACATCCACCAATATCGAATACCTTGTTCCCATTTCTAACAATAACAGCATTACACATTTCATGGTATAAGACCGTCAATATCGCAGAGCCCCAACTATACGAACGAGCTTCAGAAAAACTTTCCAGCAGTGGCAGATATTGCGTGTGCACAATATTACCGGATTTATCTGGCATCAGTACCCCACCAATGAGCTGCAGGATATAAGTACGTGTTGTGCATGCAACTTCTTCACAGGTTGAATCCTCGGTTACCCTAAATGCATTCTCCAACTAGGTTACCTTCACGCGTAACCCTTTTGTGTCGGTTTTTGAAGGAATTTTCCCGAGGAACTGGTTGCACATCGCATATACGTTGTAGTTATTCTGCCCCACGACCGCATTCCCATTTATGGGGACACCGAGCTGTAAAGCTACATCTTACAGGGTTATCGTGCACTCCCTGACTAGAAAATAAAACATGTGGGTCTCTAGTCTCCAGCGTTCAATCAACGCAATTATCAACCCCGGGACCACCTTATAGCCACGCACAAATGTCGCATTATAAAATTCTGCCTGCTGTAAGTGACGAATAATGCGATCAGATGGTTCCTCTGTCATGGTCCCTCAACGAAGAAAGCAATGCTAATCGTCCTGCATTGAATAAATTAAATTTAATTAATAACATTGTACAACTAACATACATTTCTTACTCGAAGATAAATAAATAAGTTACAAATTAATTGCGCCGATATAAGATGAAATGTGCATATGGTCCAACATCAACAACTGATCAGACGCCATGTCTCAAATTTATATGCACACCAACTACTTTGATTATTAATATTTATTATTTTATTCGAATATACTAATTTTTGTTCTGGAATATACCTAGAATTATTCGAATATGGTTCCCTTAATTATACTAATTTTTGTTCTCGAATATACCTAGAATTATTCAAATATGGTTACCTTAATTATACTAATTTTTGTTCTCGAATATACCTACAATTATTAGAACATGGTTCCCTTAATTATACTACTTTTTGTTCTCGAATATACCTAGAATTATTCGAACATGGTTCCCTTAATTATACTACTTTTTGTTCTGGAATATACCTAGAATTATTCGAATATGGTTCCCTTAATTATACTAATTTTTGCTCTCGAATATACCTAGAATTATTCGAATCTGGTTCCCTTAATTAGACTAATTTTTGTTCTGGAATATACCTACAATTATTCGAATATGGTTCCCTTAATTATACTAATTTTTATTCTCGAATATACCTTTAAATGACTAATTTTTGTTCTCGAATATAATTATCTAAACATTTAACAAACATTCTAGCTTATTAATTATTTCTAAATTCTACAAATTAAAATAATTCAAATTAATAGAATATATAATAATCAAATAATTAATAAAACAATAAAAAAATTTATATACCAATTACTATACTTAATAATAATAATACAGTAACATTTTACTCTATATAGAATTAATAAAAATTCCTACAATCAAAATTATTATTATCCTCAAAAAATTCTAATGCATACATTATTAATAATTTTATAACAAACTCTACATACCTACATTAATAAAAATTCTAATTCAATACTCAACTTATTATTATTATCGTAAAACCCTATAATTCTATAATTATTATTATTACCCTAAAATAAAATCTTTATACATATCTACAACAATATATCTACATTTAAATTATATAAATTAAAAAATAAGTACCTAATCAATGAAAATGTGTTCCAAATATTTCCCTTGAAACCTCTTCACCTCATGCAACAAAAAATTAATAAAATTAATAAATATATTATTCATAACTAATCAAATAATTTATTAACTAAAACATTACATACTCAATTTAGTAACTCAAAAAGCCTTTCTCTAAACTCTCTAT
Organism: Hibiscus mutabilis; assembly: GCA_019671005.1. NCBI lineage: Eukaryota > Viridiplantae > Streptophyta > Magnoliopsida > Malvales > Malvaceae > Hibiscus > Hibiscus mutabilis. The sequence continues at coordinate 35,610,514 of CM033750.1, read as the reverse complement.
ACACCTCTCTCTCACTAATTTTTTTACCTCTCCACAACTCGTTCTGTCGTTTCATTTATAGGCAGATTTCGGGTGAGAACGACACTAGTGGCGTCCTCACTTAAATAAGCGTAACTACCGTGTTTTTACCGTTGCTCAAGTCAATGCTGCAATAATTTGCTAAATTGCCGGCTCAATAGTCATTCTTTAATAAAACGCCACCTATTTATTGAAATTTAAATTTTAAATAATAAAAATTCAAAAAAATACCACCCTCAAATTACTGTAATTTTTGTGATAGTTCCCAAATTATAGTCGATGGTACCTTATTCCCCTAAATATCAATTGGAAGGGATTATTTGCATTAGAAATTCCGAAAAAAGGGGTAAACTCAAAATTTAGGCTCAAAAAAAGCATAAATATTTTAGAAACCACTTTCTTCTTGCGTTGAAGAAGAGAGTTAAGAAGAAAAGATGGGGAGAGAAGTATCAGAAAGCTGCATCGATAGCCTACTGATCGAAATGGTTTCCACATATTGCAACCGCTTTTACGCCAATAAGCCTGAGCTCGCTGCTCGCCGGATCGAATCCATCGGATATCAGGTCGGCTTCCAGCTCTCTGAACGGTGAACCCTTCTACATCTTATCAATTATCCAAATTCCCTACACAGTTAGTTCTTTACTAGATTTATGAATCTGAAATTTCCGTTTGATTTTTTTTTTTGGTAAAATTGTTTCTATAGCGTGAATTTAGTTTAGGTAATGTTTTAATGTCTTAATTTTGGATCTGGGGGCGTGACCCCCACCCCCCTTCGATTGAGTTAATTTGAGAGTAATTTCTAGAAGAAAAAAAAGAAGTGGATTAGTCTTCTTTTGTATATAATGAAACTTTTATGATCGAGTAGTGCTCTAAGCGTGTGAGGATTTTAAGTTTTGATTGTCCATGCGAACTGATGCGTTGGTTTGGCTTTTACAATTTTCGGTATTGCTTGGAACCGTGGCTATGATTATCTTAGTAATTTAGTTTCACCTTGATTATATTTATGGTGTAATGCAAGGCAAATACTATGGCAAAAAGAAACTGAAATGGTTTGATTTGTTATATTGATGAATCTTCTTAACGCGCATGCATTTGTTTCTACTAGAATGAAAAGACATTAGCATTCGAAGGGACCGAGTATTAGGGTATTGTTCAATGTTCTGGTCTGGATTTATTTTTCATCTTTTTTATCTTATGTAATTAGCTCTCTATGTTCGTCGCTATGCGTTGCACCTGACATCGAAATTTGATATAGAATGGGGCCTTTAAGAATTGTGATAGTATTAGAACTTAATGTATTTGGTGAAATGCATTTTGATATCTTGGGGATTGATTAATTACATAAGTTATGGCTTGATAGTGTATTGTTCCTTATATTCATTCATTAGCAAAGTTAATATGCTAATTGTTGTAATAACAAAGCTTAGTTATTGCCAGGTACACGATGGAGAGGCCACGTTTTAGTGATCATTTAGAGGCAATCAAGTTCATCTGCAAGGATTTTTGGTCTGAGCTTTTTAAGAAGCAGATAGACAACTTGAAGACAAATCATAGAGTATGTTTAGTAACTGAAACCGACCAAAAACTGGTTTTGATGATGAAGTTTTATGAACTGGTTCAAACTTTTTTTGTAGGGTACCTTTGTATTGCAAGATAATAATTTTCGTTGGCTTACACGAATGTCAATCGATCAATCACCTGAAAATGGAACATCTGGAGAGGCTCCTATCATAGCTGGTGAAAAGGCTGTGGAAAGCATGCATCTCTATTTTCCATGTGGAATCATCAGGGGAGCTCTTTCAAACTTGGGAATACCTTGTGCAGTTTCCGCAGACATATCCAACCTTCCTGCATGTGAGTAACCTGTTTGATGATTGCTATGTATTTTTTTTTATATCTTAAACGTTTAATTGTTTCTAGATATCCATATTATAAGTCATTTTGAGTCAGTTAAAGACAACATAGCATGCCACTTTAGGATCTTAGTCCATATCTTTTAAGCTAAGTTGCTCTGACTCCCAAAATTCCTTCAAATACATGTGAAAAAAATTCAATGCACTTCTATCAGGCACGTACCTATAATTGACACATATCTAAATCTGAGTAAATAGATGTTATGCAACTTTATATTGTAGAAATCTAAAAAAAAGGTTGATGTAATGGTATTAGATATAATTTTATTCACTTCTGGTGCTTTGTTTTAATACAACTTTTGGCTTTCCGCCCTTGTTTGTTGATACTTAATCAATGACGATATCCTGTTTCCTTAAGAAATTTAAACGTAACATCAGATATTTGAACAGATTTAACCGTTCCATTTTATTTTAGTTTGAATTCATGTAACATATGAACTTGTTGAGACTTCTAATCTTCCTTTACTTCAGGTTCATTTGTGGTCCGGATAAAGGCTTGATGAGCATGTTGAATGAAACAATATACCAATTATTGGGGTTTCAAACATTCTCCTGGTTCTAGTTTGAAAGAAACCATTGTCTGCTTCTGTAGGATAACTACTCTGTTCGAGAACTACTAGAGTCTGATTCAGAATATCAGAAGTTATTGTTACTTTTGAGGAAAACTATGTGTCAAAGAGACATTTGGAATATTTGCTTATGGATGTTGGTAAACCTTTGTTTGTTGATGAGATTGCTTCTTTTCTGTGTATTTAACTGTGACTTTGAGCAATGCCCTTTGAACTGATATTTCACCGAAAAGGATCTGTGAATCCTACACCTATTTGCTAGACTTTGATTTGAATTCCAGTGTTTTTTATTCCTCATGCTTAGTACATGATTTAGCAATAAGCTAACTTTATTTGGTACATGACTTGCTTAGACCTCGGTTCCTCGTCCGGTGTTGCAATTCGTGTTTTGTTTTTCCGTTTTAGGCATAATCTGGTTTTTGGGATTCTTCGAGACTCCATCCCACTTATTTTTCCTCATCGAAATCCATTGCTATTAATTTTGGGAACATTGATCTCATTCTAACAGTGTTTTCCTTTGTATTCTGAGTTAGAGGGAAGTTGTGTACTTGAATTCAAAACTCAGAAGTCGGAGCCAATCTTTTCAACGATGACTTCTAATGGACAAGCAATTAGAGACAGAAACTAAAGTATATTACTTCGCCTCTGAACCACTTCATTAGCTAATGAACCAAAAAAGAAGAATTTTTGAGAGAGAAGGAAATAGATTGAGCAAAGGGAGACACAGAGAAAAGAAATTTTGGGAAAGACGAGACATTCTTTCTTTCAATCGATAAACTCAAATGAGGTCCTATAAATCATAATGAAAAAGTGTAAATCAATAATTAAAGAGGATGAGCTTCATTAAAATCAAAATAATCTAACTCAAACTAAATAAATACGAAACCAAATGAATATAGTTGATGGAATTGATAGATAAGTGTTCGTACGCTTCTCCTGTTGAGAAATCAGCAAAAACAATCATCAAATTATAACCCATCTTTTAATATAGAAATCTTAGCAAATTAGGGTGCCAAGAAATTACAAACACCACCAACTTGGTGTTAAATTGTTATTGAAGAAAATTTCGAACCATGTTCAGCCACCTTACAAAAAAATTTCTAAGCCCTAAACTTGCTCCCCAAGTAACTATACACACGAATACATATATTAACATATGTTTGTTGGTTTTCTATTTCTCCGTATTGCTACTTCTTTAGAATTTATCGATGCCCTGAGTTGACGAATTGCTGCAATGATCAGAATAAGATTGGCATACCAGCATGTTGTTCATGGTTCTTCAAACCTCTTTTTTTTTACTGGCACTGGAAACAAGCTCCAACAATGTCAAGTTTCGATAATAATTGCATGCTCTTGTCTAATTTGTCTAATTATCACATTTCTCATTCCTCTGCGCCGGAAGTTTTCCCTATTTCTAAATCATAATGCTATATTAGTCAGTCCACATGGTGCTTTTTCTTCCAGTAGTAGTTGTCTTTACTTAAAACTATCACCTCTTGATTGCTGATCAAACCCATGCCTTGTATTTGTCTTCTCTGCATAGATGCTACTGTACTTACATCTTCACTAGCTCTATGAATGCCCCAAAAATGGGTTATTTCTTAGGATACAAGTTGTGCGTATCCAAACCTAAGATGCTATTGCTACTGTTGTCCCTTTGGCATTTCGTTTCTTCATTATGCATGGCAAAATTATGATATCTTTGAATTATATAATACTATAATCTTGTTTTAGCCTGACGGTATTATGTTGCCACTTGCAAAATCTGCTTTAAATATTGAAACCCTCATAAAAAGAAACCTTCGGCCCGAGGCTTTTAGGTATATATGTCATTCGATCTTGTTGAAAAGTTCCCACTGCACAGATGCTGAAACCGCACTGGGAATATTTCAAGTAGATTTTACATCCGGTGGCCAAAAATTCACATTGGAAATGGGAAAGCTTTTTATGGATTTATATTCAATACACTGGCTGTAGAAATCGGAAGTTTCCACAAGCGCTTTAGTTTTAGGGTTTAGGGTCTTAGTTTAGGGTGGGGTTTAGGGGTATGGATTTAAAATTTAGGGATAGTGGTTTGAGTTTAGGGTTTAAGGGTTTATCTGTAGGGTTTAGAGGTTGGGGTTTAGCTTTTAAGGTAATATGGTTAGGATTTAGATTTTAACTTATAAACCCTGAATTATAATCCTAAACCTTAAATTTTAACCACTATCCCTAAATTTTAAATCCTTACACCTAAACCCTTAAATCCTACACCCTAAACCCTAAAACTAAGGCACTTGTGAAAACTTTCAGTTTCCACCGCTAGCGTATTGAATAATTACCCGTTTTTCATATACATAAATAGGATAAGAATTCTATACACAATCGCTTGTGGAAACTTTATTTACACAAGTGTCCTAGTTTTAGGGTTTAGAGACTTTGTTTAGGGTTTAAGGATTTAAGTACAGTAGTTTTAAATTTAAGGGTTGTTGATAGAATTTTAGGTTTAGAGTTAAAATTTATGGTTTATAGGTAAAAACCTAAATCCCTAACCATATTACCCTAAAACATAAACTCTGGCCCTAAACCTTAAATTATAACCCTATATCTTAATTTCCGCATGTGTATGCGATAATAATCCATATAATTAATGCATGTGAAAAAGAGAGAGAAAGTTTATCTCGCAAGAAATAAAGAAAATAAATATTGTAAGCTTATCTTTTTTAGAAAAGTTATTTGATAATTTAAACAAACATGTTTATTTTATGGTTTAAGGCTTAAAATATATGGGTTATGTTCATACCCGTTTTTGAGATTTTGATGGCTTAAAGATGAACTTAAAAATTGAGCCTCTAATAACTAGGGGTGTTCAAAAACACCTACCCATTAACCTGTCGATCCGGTAGAAAATAACTATGTATTTTCTCTATAAAAATATTTTTTCGGGCTATCACTAGTTCATTGGTCAGGTCCAGGACGCAATATTAAACTTAACGCGTAGTCGACCTGGCCTGACCCAGTAAATTTTTTAGTTTATCTTTTATTTTAATATTCATTTAGTTGTAATTAAAAAAGATAAAATAAAAATAATATGAGTCTAGTAAGATTTCTATAAGAAAATTGAAAAATTTTAACATGTCTACATAAAACATATGAAAATGTGTATTTTTAATTAATGTGCCATCGACACATAAATCTAAACATTGACATTTAACTCTTGTAATATCACTTGTTAAAGAGTTTACTTATTTTATTTGCTTTTATATGATACTCGATTTCTTTTTTATTTTTTTTTATTTTAAATTTTTTTATTCTTGAACACTCATATTTTAAATTCTCAAATTATTTGACTCTAACGTTCTAAATTCATAATTAACAAATTTTTATTAAATTAAAAATAAACCATAAATTAATGACTCAATGAATTAACGATTATACTAAAAAATTGAGTTTGAGATCGCATTGATTAAGTTTTATTTTGATCAAATGATATTTCTTTTTCTTTAGTTTTAATGAAGTATGTTTGGATTATGTAATTTAGACTTTTTAGTTGTATTTGAAGTGTTTTAAATTGTATGATTTTGTAAAAATAAATAAAAAATAAATTTATCTCGGGTACCAGACGATCCGACTTACGGGTACCCAGTTATTTTGGGTACCGATTTGTGGGTACTCGGTTTTTACGAGTCGAGACGCAGGCCAACTTGTTTGCTACCTGAAGATCCGGGTACCCGGTTAAGAACACCCTTACTAATAATTATAACTGAAAAAAAAAATTGAATTTTAAAAGTAGGCCCCTAATAATAAGTATTGGAAAAAAAATTAGACATTTAATCACAAGTATTGGAAAAAAAAATTAAACTGGGCCTAATGACGAGTCTGGAGAGTTTAGAATTTAGAGTTTAAGATTTTAAATGCACATAAATAGAATCTATAAGCTCCAAATTCTAAACATAAACTCTTGATCATAAATAAAATCTTTAAACCCTAAGAGTGATTTAGTTTGCACAATCTATGTATTAAAATATTTTTCGTAATTAATTATGAGAAAATATTTCATGCACTAGCAGTGAAATTTTTTTTCCACAAGTGCATCTAGTTTAGGGGTTAAGGTTTAGGTTGTATAGTTTAAAATTTATAATATATTGTTAGAATTTATGATTTAGAATTTTAGGGCTAGAGATTTTAATTTTAATTTTTAGAGTAAAATTAAATATGATTGTGAAATATTTTTCAATGATGGTTCATGAAATAATAATCCTTTATTTACATTTATACATTTTTTTTATTTGTGAGTATTTGCCATCATCTTGATAAATCTAGTACTTGTCATTAAAGTTGCAAGAAAGGAGCGAAGCCTAGAAAGGTACAAGGGATGCAAAACCAAAGAACATTTGGGACATTTAACTATCTTCTTTTCCAGTTTTTTTTTCTTGATAAATACAAAAGTTGCAGACAGCTAATCACTTATGTTTTTCCCTCTAAATCTTGTACAAAGGTCTTCCTTTTCAAAAAGTGATTATATTTGAAGACCTAAATACACTTTTAGTACCTTTCATGGATCCAATCCAAAGCTTGTGGGGTTGCATAACAGAAGCATTATATCGGGGTACCCATTTTTTTCAACACGTATATCTTTACTCGAGGCAATTTTTTTTAATAGTATTAAAGTGATTATAAGATAATATATGTTCTCTTTTTTTCTAAAATCTTTTTCACTACTAGATCTCATCACTCATCTCATACTGCTTAGTTCTCCAAAGGAAGAAAATGGCATTAAGCAACAATGTGATCGCTGCAATCAACTTCGTTGCCATGCTGCTCTCGATTCCGATCATCGGTGCTGGAATCTGGCTTGCAAACCAACCAGACAACTCATGTGTCAAGATTTTACAGTGGCCTGTCATAATTTTAGGGGTCTTAATCTTGGCTGTAGCTCTAGCAGGCTTCATTGGAGGGTTCTGGCGCATTCCCTGGCTGCTTATTGCTTACCTTGTTGGCATGCTGATCCTCATCGTGTTGCTTGCATGTTTGGTTGTTTTCGTCTACATGGTCACCATGAGAGGCTCCGGCCACCTCGAACCGAGCCGGGCATACTTGGAGTATCATCTGGAAGATTTTTCGGGTTGGCTTCAACGAAGAGTTCGAAGTTCTTTCAAGTGGGAAAGGATTAAACTCTGTCTTAGTGCAACTGATATGTGTTCCCAGATGAACCAAAGCTATACTATGGCTATAGATTTCTTTAACTCTCATTTAACACCCATAGAGGTAAATCTCACTTCTTCTGCTCAAGTTTCAAATTATCCCATTAATATGATTATGAACCTTATTGCTTTGTTACAACAAATGCTTGCATATAGGAGTTTAATCAAGTATTAAAGCATAAACCTTAGTTTTATCGGTATAAAAATTGTTACATATTAAATCAAATTCAAATTGACCTAGTAATCGTGAATGTTCATCTGTTCCATCTCTTGCGTGAGTTCAAACCCCAACATTTGTCTTGATAATATTATTGTAACACTACTTATTCAAAAAAATTAAATTAATAATTAAATTGAATTTATTATAATTCTACTGGTTGAAAAACCCTTGTAATTATGTAATTATGTTTATTTCATACATAAATATTTATATTATGTTTATGTAATTATGTTTATTTAATACATAAATATTTCTAAACACTTGTTTATTTAAGTTGGATTATGTCTTACCTTTTAGAATTATAGGAGATAAGAGCAAGTACATTTGGCCGGTTGCTAAGCCGTTCATCTTTGTTCCCTCATATTCCCTTAGGTTCTATGTTCTAGACCTACTACCCTCTAAGTAAGATCAGGATTAGAATTAAGATTTATAAAAAAGAATATTATTATTTTAGAGAGATGTAATCCTTTTAAGATATGTACAATTATTGCGGCTATTTGATAGAGATGAGTATTGTATGGAGGTTGGGAGACTATTTTTGGATACAACAGGTTTACAATATGCATATTGGGTTATGGCATGCCTGAAATATCATGTATTTGTACTATTTGTTTATCTTTTCCGTAAAAGTAGACAAGACCGAATCATATTAAATTTCCTCTCTTGCGTGTCTTATTTTATGTTAATATCACTTTGATTATTTTCCCGCAAACAATGCAAATTTCAAAAAAAAAATAGAATTAAGCATGCATGTGTTGAGATAATTAGATTCCCTACATCTTTATTCTGTCTGCTTTTTTTCTTTACAGTCGGGATGCTGTAAGCCACCAACTGAATGTGGATACACATTTGTGAACCCAACAAACTGGATCAGCCCCATCAACAACATAGCAGACCCGGATTGCATACAGTGGAGCAATGACCAAATGGAGCTCTGCTACAATTGTAACTCGTGCAAAGCCGGATTACTCGCCAACATAAAGGAGGAATGGAGAAAAGCCGACATAATACTGCTCATAACTCTCATTGCTTTGATATGTGTCTATCTGGTGGGGTGTTGTGCATTTAGGAACGCCAAAACGGAGGACATTTTTAGAAAATACAAGCAAGGTTATACGTAAGAATCAGGTCAAGTAAAAGCTGGTAAGGGTAGTGGTGCTATTGGGGTTGGTTTGAATGGACTTCTGGGTTTTCTGACTTTGTAAAACTAGGCAGATGCTTTCCTTGTTTCTACGTTGGGTTGAAAATTTGTGCTGGTACTGAATTGTTTTTATTACAGAGTAGAAATTTGTGTAAAAACAGTAATGAGATGTGTCCAAATGCATGTGGGGTTCGGAATTACTGTCTGACAATGTGCAGAAAATGACTGTATAATATCAAATGACAAAACTAAGAAATGGATGAAGCCAAGTAGTATTATAGTGAAAAGAAAGATATTTATAGTAAAATATTCGAGTTTGAATAATCTTATCTACAAAGTGTATAATTTATTAAAAAGTTCAGAAAAAATATTAATAAATACTACTTTATAATTTCCTTAAAAAAAAAAAAACTAAGAAACGGATCATTGCAAGGGGCTTGGCGCGCTGATTTTGAAGAAATCCCTGAAATCCCGGTTTGGGAATTGGAAAACAAAATGGCCGACAGTGATACTTGGCCCGAGAAAACATCCTCAAATGATGTTCAGACATAAGCAGAATTATGCTTGGTTTTGGTCCAAGCAACAACAGCAAATCCCCACAACAGAAGCATTTCTGCATTAGGGATTGGATAGAAATTGAAAGCTCATTCTTATCGAACAAGGGATTCCATTCATTGTGATTCGTGCTCATCTAGCTGGCCCAAAGTAGGAAAAATAGAACCCCCCATCAACTTTTCCTTCACTTTGGAAAATATAACCACATTAGCATTAGATTTATTACAGTACCTCAGAAAACAAAACAAAACAAAGTAACAAACTATCCCCGGAGAAACATCTTCTCATAAGCCTTAATCACACCGAGATGGCGGCAAACAACACCGTTGTCGGTACAATCAACTTCCTCACATTGCTTCTCTCGATTCCGATCATCGGTGCGGGAATCTGGCTCGCAAACGAACCCGACAACGCTTGCGTGAAGATACTGCAATGGCCACTCATAATCCTAGGCGCCTCAATCTCGGTCGTGGCACTATTAGGCTTCGTAGGAGGGTGTTGGCGCATCACTTGGCTCCTCATCCTTTACTTTATCGCAATGTTCATCTTGATAGTAGTGTTCGCATGTTTGGTTGTTTTCGTTTATTTGATCACCAACAAGGGTGCAGGGCACCCTGCACCAGGCCGATCGTATACGGAACACGACCTCGATGATTTCTCCGGTTGGCTTCGTCGAAAGGTAACGGGTCCTCACAAGTGGGACCGAGTTAGATCATGCCTGAACTCAACAGATATGTGTTCGGAGTTAAACCAGAGATACCGTATAGCTCAGGATTTCTTCAATGCTCGGTTAACCTCTATACAGGTAAACTTTATTCCAAACTTGCAATGCATGACAAAAGCAAAAGTAAAAGCAAAGAATGTTTTTTTCCTTACATTTTTAGTTTATTTGTTGGTTTATAGTATGGATGCTGTATGCCGCCAGCTGAATGTGGGTTTTCGTACATAAATCCGACGTATTGGCTGACTCCCAACAACACAGCAGCAAGCATGGATTGCTTGCAGTGGAGTAATGACCAAATGCAGCTTTGCTTCCATTGCGATTCATGCAAAGCGGGATTGCTGGCTAATCTGACCCAAGAATGGAGGAGCGTGGACATTATATTGTTCATTACACTTGGTGTTTTGATATGCGTGTATTTGACAGGGTTCGGTTTTGGTCTTAGGAAATCCAGAAGTGGAGATACACCCCGAAGACGCCACAAACAAGACACCTAAACCATTAATGGGGGATAGAGCGGTTGTTTAAAAAAAAGTTGTATTGAAAATCTAATCTGAATTTTTAAATTCTCGTATATTTTTACTGAATATAAAAATTTGCACTGGAACATATAATCATGTTCTATCTCTCTCTGTTTAACATTTGGTGGAGAAAAAGAAAGCACTGTTGGGAGATGGGGTAGATGATCATTTGCATTGAAAACTGTGTGTTCGCGTGATTTGCGGAGGCACCGAAAGCTAATAAATTTGAATTTCTGCACTTTTTGTTGCTGCCAGCGTTTTCTATGTTTTTCTTTTCTTTTCTTTTCGGTTTCCACGGATTTTATGTGTTGATGAATTTTCCTGTTAACAAACATGTCTTTTTTTATGTTCAAGAAAAAACTTTTTTTCCTATCTTTTTTGGTTGATTTAATTTTTTTAATAATAAATATTAAAAAAAATAAACGTTATATAGAAGTTTTTTTGTCAATGTTTAGGGACGACACTACATAGTACGTATGGTACTCGACGAAACAATATTTTTCGTTGCACCTTGTGCAACGGATGAACTCGACTAGATGAAAAGTCGTTTAGCTTGCAAGATCGTTGGCTGCGTTTGATGCATGCTGGTAGTATTTCAGTTGATTTAAGTCATTACAGACATATCAAATCTCTAATTCCACAATAAAAAAAATATGAAAATTTCAGTTGAGCATGAATTTCCCAATCACTAGAAACTTATTCTTGGAGAACAAAGGTCTCGAGTAATGTTTAGAGGGTTTAGATGAGGAATGGGCGGAGGTAATATAAAAACTGGAGGTGCAATTAATTCCACTTAATTTGCTAGAGTATGTATTTTTAAAAAGTTACTATAGAACTTTTTATAAGAAATATTAGATTTAATTCCACTTAATTTATAAGGGCATAGAGTCAACCATACTTATTGGAGTGGTATGAAAATCCTCAATACCTCATTCTATACTTTGATCTCACTATATGACAATCCCAAGTCCACTAATGTCCAACCTATGACCTCTAATGACGAGATTATACTTTGTTTTTTTTTAATTATAATTGCATATTAACCATTCAGTCCTCAAATATTATTACAATTGCAAGAGCTGCAAAATTATGCATGAAAAAAATAAAGTACATACAGATATTTTATTTTTTGATAAATATGGAGATGAAACAATACGGACAAGTGCCTCGTTAAAAAACCCTCCTAAACCTAAATAAGGGGAAAAGAGTGCACTCGTTCGTATTTACAGCATGAATAAACAACACACATAACATCACGAAACTAAATCACACCCACGTCAGGCGACCAATCATCATGCACCAAAGAGAGCAAACTGTCCGGTGACGACTGGAATACATGAGTTGCAAAATCCACCTCCCTAAGCGCAGACGTATCATGAATTCGAGCCGGCTTAGCCAACCCATCAGCAATTTTATTCGCTGCCCGCCGAACCTGCCGAAGTTGTACCTCCCATTCCCTATCCAATAAATCTCGTGCAACGTGTAACAAAGATGCCATGCCACCAACAGGGTCCGTTGCTCCAAGGTTTGAATAACGTCTAAGCTATCCACCTCCAGCACCACTTTCCGCAAACCCTTCTCCCAAGCTAGTCTCAAACCCTCGACAACACCCCATAACTCAACTTCTAGAACAGGACAAATACCCACGTACTTACTAAAGCCAACAATCCAAACTTCATCACTATTTCGGAGAACTCCACCGCACAAAGCAAATCCAGTAAGGGCTAAGCGAGATCCATCCGTATTCATTTTACATAATTGCGGCGAAGGTGGCTGCCAGCACTCCCCTTGTGGGCTAACACCTCGCCCACGATTCACCTGTTGTGCTATGGGAGTTTGCCCCACAATACACTGATCATAAGCACGGTGACACTCCTCCCGCACACTAAAAGTATCACGTTGATCCGGCTCAAACACATAAATTCATGTGTTTCCACAAAACCCATAATGTCTACCCAAAGAACAACTCCTAATGCGGTTTACTCAAAGTGAAGTACGACGGGTTTGCCAAATTAGTCCTTATCCAATCACCAAAGTACATGGATAGGAATTTCAAAAGCTTATTTGCGGGAACCGTTGCAACCCACACCGCAACCGTCGCAGGAAAACTACGCATAATGTGGTCGATAGACTCCACTGGACCCCCGTACACCCCACAAGACAAGTTATCGGCCATGTGACGACGAACCCGTTTCGAATTCGTGAGTATGCGACCATTCACAACAAGCCATAAAAACATACGGATCCTTGGCAATCCTTTAAAATGCGCAACCAACTTCCACAGATTATCCTCTTGGGAACCATCCGACCTAGTATGCAACTCATAAGCAGACCGCACAGTAAACTCACGAGAAACAGTCCACCTCTAATCAACACCATCATCTGTACCAGGCTGCCGAGGAGGCATAGTGCCGGCCAACCTATGCATAGTCCCATGAGAATATTTTGAATTAATTAAAATTTATTAGACATGAAAAAGCGTTTTTAGTTATTAATTTATTTTAAATATATTCACAAAATCTATAATTTTAAAAAGAATCTATAATTTAAAAAATTATGGATTTTCATATATTTAATTTTTTTTGAAAAAATTAATCTTTTAGAATTATTGCTTAAAATATTAAAAAAATACTAAAATAAAATGTTAGTTATAATTGAGGGATCAAATGAAATATTTTTCATTTGTAATATAAACTTTAAATTTTAATATTCATTTTGTGACATTTGAAAGTTGGGTGATCAAAATAAATATTTTGAAATAGTTTAGTGATAATTTTTAACTTTACCAAAAAATATCCTTATTAACCGTGAAATTAGAAATAGCTGAGAGAATCAAATCCCGACATAAAAAATGAATGAAAATATACTTCAAAACTTTTCTTGCTTTTGTATTTCTCAAAAGTTGTGTGTTTGTTACAATGGGTTTGATTCGGCTTTTATAGTCGGTTACATGTTTTTGAAATTAGAAAGAAAACCAAAACATAGAATATTTCGTTGATTTCTTTCATTTCTTTGTCTGATTCGATTTAATTTGTAACTTGCTTTTCTTTTCTGCTTTGATTTGATTTAGTTTGATTTCATCATTGATTTTTCCCTTTTTGCTTGATTTGGTTTTGACAACCCGTTTCTCTTTTTATTATTTTTTTCCTTGCATGTCAGGGATGGATAAAATTGGGTGACTACAACCGCTCAAAATGAAGGGGCCAATTTACATGTGGACCACTCAAAATGAAAGGGCCCATAAGGGATCAATAAAAGGGCAGGAGAATTCTAATCGTTTGATACTTTTATGCAAAAGAATTCTAATAGTATGAAATATCTCAAAACAATATAATCGGGAGAGTGAGATCTTTAAGGTCATTGAAGCTCTGGTGCCACTTTATGTGGCACTATTTTTAGGATATGAGTCGGTTAAATGGTGGGGGATATTCGCGATAGAGCAGTCTGATATCGTTAACCGCCCGATTTGCTACTTTACGCTTCCAATATTTTCTTTGGAGTTCAAAGCAACGTTGATCCTTTCAAAATAAACTGCCGCTTCATAGGAGTTTATGTGATAATGAAGCTCATTATGGTGGTGCTCTTAGCCTATTGGGTCAAGTTTGACAGTAACGGGAGCTTTATGTGGTCAATGACAAGTTTTTTGTTATATATCTTAACAAATATGTTGGTTGTGGAGTGCCTCTCGTTAAAGCAATGTATGGCTAGATGAGAGTGGATTTTGTTATCCAGTCCTTCGTGATTCAAGCTATCGTTTAGGTAACCTTCTTTTTCCTCGTGTTGGAATTTCGAAAGTTGCAAGCGCTCATTGCCACTGGCGAGAAATAAGAGAATGACGTGAAAGGTAACATAAATGGCGGTGGTGGGGTGAACATCCCACTTCAGAAAGGAAAAATGAGGTATTGGGATATATAAGCGGTGGCATTGTACATACTATTAGACATGTCTTTTGGGAATAAGGTAATGGTCCCGTGACAAATGGTATCAGAGCGACCCTTTGACTGTTCAATTTTATGCCAAGTGCCCATGAGTGAGGTAGACAGGGTGGATAACCGTGACAATTTACACATCACGAGTGTGGTTAACTCGTGATGAGAGCGTCACGAGGTTGAGTGGGAAAGAATGTCACGACTGGGAAGAGGCAGAGACAATAATCCCACATCGAAAAGAAAATGGATGTCTTAGAATATATAAGTAGTGGCATTGCATATCCTATTTGACACATCTTTTGTGAATATGGTTATGGTCCTGTGACAATTGGTATCAGAGCGATCCTTTGACTGTCCGATTTTACGTTGTGCCCCCATGAGTGGGGTAGATAGGGTGGACAATCGTGATAATTTGCCCATCACGAGTGTAGTTAATTCCTGATGAGGACATCACAAGGTTGAGTGGGAGAGAATGTCATGCCTAAGAAAAAACAAGGACAATAATCCCTTGTCGAAAGGAAAAGGGAAGTCTTGGGATGTATAAACGGTGGCGTTGCACATTCTATCAGATATGTCTTTTGTAAAGAGGGTAATAACCCTAAGACAAAGGTAAGATGTCTTTCTTGCATTTGATGAGAGTGGTTGTCATGAAAATGACCATGAATCTCAACGTCTATACATGTGTTCTAGGCCTTGTATAGGCTTTCGTATCAAACATGTTTGTTTACTTTTTGATGAGATTTTTTTTATATATTTGTTCGAAGTGAACTTTTTTCTTACATCGGTTAGTTTTAATTTCTAATTTTACTTTATTTTGTAGGTGTTATTTTAAAATGCCAACCATTATAGATAGATCTATCTTAATCATGTCAAATGTTAGAGCTGGATTGCGATGTTCGGTATGGGCAAGTGTATGCATTCTTACCTTATTTTATTTATTTATTATTATTACTACTACTTTGTAAGGTAATTATTATATTAATAATATAATCCACATAACAACGGATATAAGGTTCTTTTAAAAGAAATATAATCATTGATTCTAATACAAAGATAACCATCGCTCCCTCACAAAACTGCAGCATTCAAATACTCCACCACAGCTAATTTAAAAATCCATCAATTAACTGTTCACCCACAATCCCCACTACCTCAACGACCTTCCATGCAAGAAACAAAAGCTGCCACCATCACCGCTCAAGGCACTGACACTAAAAATAGCAAACACCCACCATTCAATTAATTTCACCATCAAAGCTAATTCTAATCCGATCCATACAAGTACCGTAACTAAAACAGCACTTTATCGACTTCAAGGAAATTTTACAGCCTAAAAACTTTGACCCTATATATGGTTAACGTTAACCCTGTTTGAATTTCAATCTTGTAGACTCCAATCATGTCACAAGATTTTTGAAGGATTGGACAGAAAAGTCTCGAGAAACAGGGATTCCACTGCTTGGAACCAAGTCGATAACTTGCGCCTGATTATGATCTTGCACCCCACCCTCCATACACCCACCAACTATTGCTCTGGTCCATTATAGCTTCATCCAACTCACTTTCCTCGTCACCCGTAGACTTTAGGCTAGCACAATTCGGTCTCAGTCAATTCTGGGAAGATGACGATGACCGAAATCTGACTGTGAAATGGCGAAAAAAAAGAAAAAAGTTGTCGTAGTTCTAGATTTCAGTCAGGAAAATAAGAAAGGAAAATAATTAGAAGAGTGCGGAATCAACATCCTATCAGATTAAGTAAATTTGATTTACTTGGTTAGCCTATCTTTCTGCTGGGTATATAAAGCCCAAGCATAACCAACTTACAAACGCCCAACCACCTTACAACTTACTACAAAAAAATTAGGGTAAGGTATCTAATGGTCACTAAAATATTTCCGAAAAAATAAAATGGTAACTAAACTTTTAAAAGTTACGGAATGATAACTAAATTTTATGTTTTGTTACAAAATGGTAACTACACTGTTAAACTTCGTTAAAGAGGTGATGTGGCTATTAATTTTTTTGTATAATAGCATATTTAGTCCACCATAATTACACATTCAATCAATTTAATTATAATTTGAAGAAATTCAATAAATCTAACCCTCAATATTTACACATTGTTATAATTTAATCCTAATTTTAAAAAATTAACCATTTATATTTCAAAATTACTTCAATTTAGTACCCTCCATCCCTTCATCTTTCTCTTTTACCTTTTCAATTTAACCTCCATTTTTCTAAAAAAAATGAACAAAACCCAAAACAAGAAAGAAAAATCTGGATACCTGGGCTTGAAGAAATTGGTCCAATTCTTATCTGTGGGGTTTTATTCGGGTATCCAAATCATTGGATATTATAGACCAAAAATCAAAAGAGTTGGGAACAATATTTTGATTTTGGTGGTCACCAAAAGATAAGCAGAGTTCAATAGAGACTATATCTTCCTCTTTTCCTTGGATTACTATTGTTGTTGAAGAATATGTGGGATTATCAAGATAAACCCCTCCTCTTTGTTGAATAATAATAAAAAGACAAACCTGTTTAAAAGGAAGGCATTGGAAGGGTAATGAGCTTGAACGGCCATTATAAAAAATGCGAGGGTGAATTAAAAAAGGAAAAAAGTGAAGAAGATGGCGAATGAATCAATGAAAGAATGAAACAATAAACTGAGTAAACACAAATCACGCTGCATAGTATGTACAGTATTCCTCGTCGAAACAACATTCTCTATTGCACCTCGTGCAATGGATGAACTCGTCGTGCTGAAAAAGTCGTTTAGCTCGCAAGATTGTTGGCTTCATTTGATGCATACTAATAGTATTTCAGTTGGTTGAAATCATTACAGATATATCAGATCTCCAATTTCACAATGATAAATATTTGAAAGTTTGAGTTGAGTTTGAATTTTTCAACGACCAGAATCTCATTCTTAGAGAACAAAGGTCTCGAGCAACATTTAGAGGGTTTTGCTAAAGAGCAGGTTATAAAATATCGTCTCCAACCCATGCGAGGAGGTAATATAAAAACTAGAGGTGCAATTGACACCACTTAATTTATTGGGGTATAAAATTTTAAAGAATTAATATGTAATTTTTTATAAAAATATTAGATTTAACCTTACTTTAATTTGTTAAGGTGTGAAGTCAATCGTACTTATTGTAATGATATAAAATTCATCCATATCTCATACTTTATTCTGATCTCACTATATGAAAATCTTGACTCCGCTAATGTCCAACCTATAACCTCTAGTGACACGATTATATTTTTTTTCTCGGAATTATAATTGCATATTAACCATTCAGTCCTCAAATATTGCTACAATTGCAATAGCCGAAAAATTATGCATAATAATAATAATAATAATAATAATAAAGAAGTACATACAAATATTTTATTACAACCCGTCTACAAATATTTTTGGTTATTATTTACATTTTAAAAATTCACGTAATTACTAACATTTTTTTTTTCAATTGAAGGGGATTTGTCCCATTAAAACGAGAAATTATATCATGAGTCATTACCATCATGTCATCTATGGGACCAACCAATAAAAATCATTCATCTCATTATTTTTTCTATGTTATATTTTTACCAAGTGAATCTTCACTTGGTAAAAACTGTTTTAAAATTGATTTACAGTAAATATGAGTGAAGATTCACTTGGTAAAAATAAGACATGAAAAAAATAATTTTCATAATGAGATGGGTGGTTTTTATTGGTTGGTCCAATAGGTGACGTGGCGGGAATGACCCATGATATAATTTCTCTATGAGAATGTTTTGAATTAATTAAAATTTATTAGACATGGAAAAACGTTTTTAGTTATTAATTTTATTTTAAATATATTTACAAAATCTATAATTTTAAAAATATCTATAATTTAAAAAAGATTTTCATATATTTTAAAATTTTTGAAAAATTTTAATCTTTTGGAATTATTGCTTAAACTATTAAAAAATACTAAAATAAAATGTTAGTTATAGTTGAGGGATCAAATGAAATATTTTTCATTTGTAACAAAATTTAAACTCTAATATTCATTTTGTAACATTTGAAAGTTTAGTGATCAAAATAAATATTTTGAAATAGTTTAGCGATAATTTTTAACTTTACCAAAGTAAGTACCAAATTGGTAACTTAACTTTGTTAAAAAAATAAAATGGTAACCAAACTTTCAAATGTTACAAAATGGCAATTAAACTTCTGTGTTTTGTTCCGAAACTTTGTATAATAGCATGTTTAGTCCTTCATATTTACATTCAATCAATTTAGTCATAATTCAAAAAAATCAATAAATTTGACCCTTATTATTTACACATTCTTTCAATTTGGTCCTATTTATAATTGGAAATAATATTAAATATTTAAATTTGCCTTAAAATTATTGCAAATTCCTTCTAACTTAATCCACCAACAAGGACAAAACATCAACCACTTCATGCTTTTAAAAATTCATATAGTTGACTATTTTAATAGTAGATCATCTCTCTTCTTCTTCTTATTTTATTTTTTTATAATTATTTTTTTATTTTGAAAAATCAATCTACAATACCATATAACTATTTCTAAATTCTACTTTTTTGAACATCAATCTACAACATTGTTCGTTTTATAGTGATTCTCTTGCATATAATAGGCATTCCAGAACTATGAAAAAAGAAGGTAATGACAGCTACCTTAGCATGTTCCAAATGTCTATAGTTTCCTCTTGAGAAGAAGAATTCATAAACAACAGGATACAACAGAGCCCAGCTGCGACATGATCCTTCTTGATCAAGGACGGACGCGTAACTTTATATTAAGAAGACGAATTTATAAAATTTTAAGAAAAAATAGATTTTTAATAAAAAATATATAAAAAAATTTAAATCATATAGGGATTTCAAAATTTTCATTTTTGTGTGGATGGGGTATGACAAGTACTAAATGACAATATAATCTTTTTTTTTTATTTTTGCAGCTATTCATGTTACATTCGCACTAACGGAACATAGAAGAAAGGCAAGCACAGATGCTTGGCAAACTCATAAGTAGAACTTATAATCCATCGAGGGCCTTCAATTCGAGAGTGGCGAGAGAAATCATTATTAAAATTAAACTTTTAAAAGCATGAACAGGGTTGATGTTTTTTCTTTGTTGGTGGGTTGAGTTTGAAGGAATTTATAATAATTTTATAGTAAAATTAAATATTTAATATTATTTTCAATTATAAATAAAATTAAATTAAAAAAATGTGTAAATAATAAGAGTTAAATTTATTGAATTTTTTTAATTATAACTAAATTAATTGAATGTGTATATATAGAGAAGTAAATGTGTTATTATATAAAATTTTATAATAGTCGCGTTAAATACTTAAAGATTAAATTATTATTTTATGATAAAATATAAAATATAATTATTATTTTATAATATTTAAAATTTTAATTATTATTTTATTTTTTTAATCGAATTCAGTTACCATTTTAATATTTTACCAAAAGAAAATCCTTTGAAACAACCGAGAATCAAACCCTGCTCTGTATTGCGGGTCTGTGGCAGGATATTATTCTACCAGCAGCAGCAGGCACTAGACCACTGGTGCATTGTAGACCACATGTTTTAAGATTTGTTTTAATATGTATGAGTACTTGTTTGCCATTTCGTACAGATTTCAACAAATGTAAAAGAAGATAGTTGTAATAGACATCGAGTGCACTGTCAACACTGCACAGACAGCTACAGTGATCACCTAACACCCCACAGCGCCCTGCTCATCCCCACCACCACCAGCTCTCCGCGCCGGACACCCCTTGGCACTTGGCAGCATCCTCCTTCCCCTATGCTATATAGACCTGCAGCAACCACTCACCCCGATACACATCCCCAAAAGCCAAAAACAACTCAGCCCCCATTTAAACCCGAACCAGAACCTGCAATTTTTCTTTTTTAAAAAAATCAGTAATCCTAATAGCATTAGAGTGAGTAGTATCAACATTTGCAAAAACAAAAGGTGATGATGTGAACTTTAAAATTTTAATCTATATATTCGTTATTGGTTAAATATGACTTATTGAATTTTCAAGAACTATGACCTTGTGGTCTAGTATCATTTTAACAGTAGTATTAATTTAGGCCTACTAACTAGAGGACCAGAATCTATCAAAAACAAAGTAGAAGGGTCGAATATCAAATCTAAGCATAATAAAAGGATTAAAACCACAGTTAAACCAGTATCAAACAAACTTATTTTCATTCCTTTGTAATTATGTGAATTTACATATAAGGTTCGATTCCCACGGACGGTGGTATTATTGATTTGCATTTATTTTGTTTTTTCGCTGCGAGTCATAGAAGAAAGATTATACAACAAATAATTATAAGTATGCTCTATAGTTTTACTGTCGTTGTTCAGTTGGTAGAGCGGCTAGTTTTTTTTTTAAATAATAGTGTTTATAATGTAGTGTTTATTTATAAATATTTTTAATTATTTAATAAAGTACACACATTTTATAGAAATTACAATTGAACCCAAATTTTTTTAGATAAATCATTAGCTACTAAAACTATTTGTTAAGTTTTTATCACGTTGTTGTGGGTTCGATTCTCATTTCCTGCAAACGATGTCGTAGTCGGGTAATTTTTAATTTTCTTTTCTTACTCCTGCCAATGAATAATATATTGTTTTCATGAGGGATGGATACATCTCTCTAAATTTTTTTTTTTATATAATTTTACTAAGTATAAAAATTTATTTTTTTAATATAAAATTATGTGTCTGTATCTAATTTTTATCGTTCACCAGCATCTAGTCATGCCACCTTGAATTCATTCTATTAATATATCTTTCTTAAATGATATCAATTTTGTTAACTTATTTTTTAATTTTATCACTAAGACCACTTAATTATTTTTTTTTTGAAAACTGGATTGTATTCAAAGTGACAAGGTTACAAAAGAATCACACCACTAACATTGAAATTTTTATACATCAAATAGAACAATAAAGCCCTAAAGGTGTGAAGTCAATAAAGAACAAGGCTTATTACTTACACAAAATTAAACAATATTCTGATGAAAATCCAGCCATACTACTACTTTGACCAGAGTGCTATAAGAAGAAAACAAGTTCTTTCGATGTTTGGTCTTGGCAAAACGGCAACACTACAAAAGGGAATCAAATTTTATTGACCACCGATCTTCGCTGCAAACAACGCTCGAGTGATATTCGTCATACGAACGTTAAACTGATAAAGCAGATAATACGGTCACACAGACAAACTAACACTATCACAAGACAGACGAACATTGCCATAAAAGCAAACGAAACTACTGCCATAAAAGCAGACGAAGAAACTACAAAAAATCAGATAAAAGATGAAACTGACAAAGTAAAAAAAAAACAAGAAAACATACAAATAGGATTCATCAACAAAGATGAATTTTTATTTATATACAAAACCAGCAAAACGGCCTAAAGGCCGCCGCCGGAGAAAGAAAACTCTAACGAAGAACTCTGAAAAAACTTGAAAACTCCTTGTAACCGCCTCAGAGAAAATGGAATGAGTAGTTTGTACAATAACATATTTGGTTCTCATTATTTATACATTCTATTAGTTTGATCTTAATTTTAATTCAAAATTATACAATAAATTTAACCCTTCAATAAGACGATAAAAAAAATATATGGGACCAACCAATCAAATGCATCAATTTCATTAATGTTTCCATCTCATCTTTTTACCAAGTGAATCTTTACTAATATTTACTGTAAATTAAATTTAAAAACAGTTTTTACCTTCAATTGGTAAAAATATGAGATGGAAAAATTAATGAAATGGATGCATTTGATTGGTTGGTCCCATGGATGATGTGACGGGAATGACCCCTGATATAATTTCTCATATCATGGGTCATTCCTGCCACATCATCCATGGGACCAACCAATCAAATACATCCATTTCATTAATTTTTCCATTTCAATTTTCGGTTTCGGTTAATTTTGATTCGGGTTGATTTTCGGTTTAAGTAAATTCGGTTCGGTTTTGGTTCAATTCGGTTTTGGTTCGCATTTGGGTCAAGTTTAGACCATCATGTTCAGGTGTATATCGAATATCGGGTTGGATAAATTGGTTTGAATCTTGGGTCTTAGGTCAAATTTACTAGATCTAGATTTAACCGGTCAACCCTGTTTACCGAACAATGCCTAAATATAACAAGATATTAACTTTAAACGTCGTGAAATAGTGTTGTATTCTCACGCTCATATCCAGAAAAAATTTGTTTTTCTCTATTTAAACGTAAATTTTTTAAATTATTTTTTAAAAAAGAGATTAAAATCTTCTTATACCGGCCTTTCTCAGAAATCAAAACATATTCGTATTTCAAATAAGGAAAAAAAATATCGTCGTGGAGCTAATTTCAAAAATCGGTTGCGACACCTACATTATTTCAAAAGTTTGAGATAAATACAAGATTTCTTACGAAAAAATTAACAAATGTATATTTTTAAAAATATTGATTTATACCAACAACAAGTTAGTTTAAAGGGATGAGACGTTAGATAGTCAAATGTTCAAATTATTATATTGTGAATATAAAAAATTGAGTTGAAATGATTACTCCCATAATGAGCATTTGTAAAATTCGATCTAAATTAATCGACCAATAAGTCGAATACTGATAATTAAGTAAAAAAGATTAATTTGTGTAGACTAATTTTAATTCGATTGAAATTAGTGTTGGCATAACATACAAGACGCCGGAAAATCGAGCATGTTTAGATGCTATTACCCTTTAATATATGGACGGTGAAAACATTGTACCAAAAGTTATAGGTTAACAATATTGTCTTATCCTATGATGCATTTAGCAACTTTTTTACCAGTTTATCTCATTCATTATATTCTTTAAAAAACATAATAAAATTTAGGTTTAATATAGAAATTACTCATAAACTATTTTTTTTTCAAATTAAAACTTGAATTGTTTTTTGAATTAATTTGACACTTGAACTCGAAAAATTTTCTTAAATTAGAATTTCACACCGATGTGGATGTCATAATTTTGATAGATTAATGTGATGACAGAACTTGATTGGTTGTTGAAGTCAGCACAAGTACAAATTTGATATTATTTTTCAAGCTCATGTACCAAATTGATAAAAAAGAATAGGATATAAGTTGAGAAAATTGCTAATAGTAGGGGCCAATTTGTATATTTAACTAAAATTCAATATGTAATATCAAATAAATATGAGTTAATATTTGATGCAACATCGGTTTAATTTTTTTATATAAACATACATATTTAAGCTCAACAATATAAAATTTAAACTCTTAGTCCAAAATCTCAAACCCTAATTCTTAAACTATAAACCATAAATTTTAACTTTAAATCTTAAATGTAAAATCTTAAAACCTAAACCCTTAAGATATAAATCCTAAATCAAAAATTGTAAACCCTAAATGACTTATACATGGCGGTTCAAAGGTTTACGGGCCTTGTGCAATTTATAAAAACGATACCTTTTAATTTATAATCCCAAAGATTTACAAGTTTTTTTTAAATATTTTTATCTCAATAAAAAATTTATTATGGGTCCTCTTTAAAATCATCTTTATTGTAATTTATTAAACCAAAATCTTTTATTGTCTCTGTAAATATTTAATTCAACTCATTTGGGGTCATCTTTTCTTGGAGGCCCTGTGCGATCGCTCATCTTGCACATGTCCAAAACTCTCACTGGACTTATATGTCAAAAAAACAAAATTTTCAGTGTCAACATATGAAATATTTTCTCAATGAACAAATACATAAAAGAAAATAAAATAAAAAAATTCAAACAAAAAACATTAAGGCTTTGCTTGGTATAGAGGAAAGAAAATTGGAAGGATGAAAAATTGAAAGGATGGAAAAATGGAAGGATGAAAAATATATTTTTTTCTTTCCATCAGTATACTTGGTTGAGAGGATGAAAACTAGAAGGAAAATAAGTTTATTTTCTCTGTATTGCTTGGTACAATAGAAAAGTGTGAGGAAAGAAAATTAAACTTTAAAAATTATAATTTACTTTTAATTTTTATAATTTAGTATAATATTTTTAATTTGATTATTTTTATTCAATATAGTTCCTATATTTTTTAATCTAAAATTAACCCCTATTTGTTTCTATTTTTTATAATTTAATCTAACATTTTTAATATAGTTTTATTTTTGTTCAATTTAATCCCTAATTTTTTTCTTTAATTCAAAATCGACCTATTTATATCTATTTTTTTTTATAATTGAGTCTAATATTTTTAAAATGGTTTTTTTTGTCCGGTTTAGTCCATAAATTTTTTATTTAATCTGAAATTAACCTCTATTTATTCTATTTTTTGTAATTTTGTTTAATATATTTATAATCTAATCCCGTGAGTTTGACTACCGATGTAACACCTAATACACGGTATAAACGAATCCAACCCGAATATCGAATGGTACAAATGACCCATTTGTGGCCTAAAACAAATTAAAAAAAGCATATTTGATTATATTAAAGTAAACAACCAACATGAACATAAAGGGGAAACAATTGACTAAAGTCACCCGAGAAAATAAACCTTTAAAAACTTTAGAAAATAAATGATTTAACAAAAAGGTATTTTGGTAATTTTACAAGATTTGAACCCAAAAACCATTCAAAACTTAAATACAAGTTTAATATAAGTAGGAACATTGTATACCTCTGTTTTGCTAAAAAAGAAGTTCAAATCGAAGTAAATTTAACCGAATCGGGGTTTAGGGACTAAAATGTAAATAATTTATAAGTTGGATTTTAAGTTAAAACCAGTTTCAGGTCCGTTTTAGATTCATTAATTCCAATTAGACTTAATGGTAAATTCGCGTTGAAATCGAATTTGAAATAGAGTGTTAATTGCAAAAAATAAGTAGTTTATGGACCAATTTGAAAATATTCATAAAATACACAGCCAGTTTTTCAAAAGTGAAATTAAACCTTCCTTTATGAAATAAGTATCCTCATTGACATATAGACCAAGTTTCAGGTTAATCTGAGCTAAAACAAGTCTTTAATTGCAATTATAAAATTAGTGGTTGAAAAGTAAAGTTTGCTATTATAAGATAATGGACTGAATTAGAAAATAGAGGTCAAATCGAAATTAAATAAAATTTGAGGGATTAAGTTGAACAAAAATAAAATCATAGTAAAAATATTAGATAAAATTATAAAAATTATAAACAAATAGGGTTTAATTTCAAATTAAATAAATATTTTAGGAACTAAAATGAACAAAAATATATTATACTAATAATATTGAATTTAATAATAAAATAAAAAAAAATAATGGTAAATTTTAGATTAAATAAAATTTTTAGGGACTAAACTGAGCAAAAATAATTAAAATATTAAATAAATCATAAAAATTAATTATAAATATAGTTAAAATAAAATTAAAAATTTTAAACATAATTTCATAATTTTATTATTAAAGTGAGATAGTTTTAACTTTTCTTTCCTGTTTTCCATCCAACTTTGGAGAGAAAACTATTTGTATAGAAACAAGAAAAACTAGCTCTCCTGCTATTTTCTTTCTTTCTAATTTTTTACTCTACCAAGCAACCCCTAAATGCATTTTCTTTTTAATTTTTTCTTTCATCCTTCATCATTTCCACTTTTACTCTCTTACAAGCTAAGCCTAAGGCTTTGCTTGTAAGAGAGGAAAGAAAATTGGAAATATGAAAAATTGAGGTGATAAAAAAATAGAGGGATAAAAATATATATTTTCTTTCCATCAATGTGCTTGGTTGAGAGGATGAGCAACTAAAAAGAAAATAAGTTTATTTCCTCTCTATTGCTTGGTACAATAGAAAAATGTGAGAAAAGAAAATTAAGTTTTGAAAAATATAATTTATTTTTAATTTTTATAATTTAGTAAAATATTTTTAATATGATTATTTTATTCAATTTAGTCCCTAAAATTTTATCTAATCTATAATTGACCCTTATTTGTTACTAATTTTTATAATTTAATATAATATTTTTAATATTGTTTTATTTTTATTCAATTTAATCCCTAAATTTTTTTCTTTAATTCAAAATTGACCTATATGTATTTTTATTTTTTAAAATTGAGTCTAATGTTTTTAATATAGTTTTACTTTTGTCCAATTTATTCCATAAAAATTATTTAATCCAAAATTGACCTCTACTTTTTTTCTAGCTTTTATAATTTAGTCTAATATTTTTATATTTTAATCTCGAGAGTTTCTCTATCAATGCAAACACCTAATACCCGATACAAACGAATCCAACATGAATATCGAATGCTACAAATGACCCATTTGTGGCCTAAAAACATATTTTAAAAAACAAGCATATTCGGTTACATGAAAGTAAACCACCAAAGTGAACATAAAGAGAAAACAATTAACTAAAGTCACCCGAGAAAATAAAACCTTTACAAACTATAGAAAAATAAATGATTTAACAAAAATGCATTTTGGTAATTTTACAAGATTTAAACCCAAAAAATTCAAAACTTAAATACAAATTTAATATAAGTAGAAACATTTTATACCTCTGTTTTTCTAATAAAAAGAAGTTCAAATCGAAGTAAATCTTAGAAACAAATATGAGTCACTAAAGTGTACAAAATATTATTATATTAATAATATTGACTTTAATAATACAATTTAAAATAAATAAGAGTAAATTTTAGATTAAATAAAAATTTTAAAGACTAAATTAAAAAAATAAAATCATAATAAAATATTAGATGAAATTATTTTAAATATAATTTAATAATTTTATTATTAAAATATAATAACTTTTATTTTTTCCCTATTTTAGAGAAAGAAATTATTTGTACAAGAATAATAAAAACCACATCTCTTCATATTTTTTTCTTTTATTTTTTTACTTTATCAAACAACCGTTAAATTTATTTTTTAAAATTTCTATTTTTTCTTTTTTTTATTACTTTTTCACCCAACCAAACAAAACTTAAATGACCTAAAGCCCAAATCCACCGTGTACCGCTTTTGTAATTTTTTTGAATAATTACTGCTATAAACGTTCTTTTTTGGATCCCTTTCTTCATCCCCAATTCTCGAATTTTACCTAATTATTTCCGCTCTTTCCTGAAATTTCTCTACTCTCCCTCCCTCGTACAAAGAGACTCACAGGTTCTTATTATTTTTTTATTTTATTTTGCTTTTATTTTTGCAAGTTTAAGCCTTTAGGTTCCTGCATGCATTGAGTTCCGAAGATTATAGGGTTTCTGGTTCGAGTTACTTGATGGAGAAGTTAACTGATTCAGACCTCATTGAGTTGAGCAAAGCCAACTTGCGAAGAACTATGAACGAGATTCAAGATCGCGCTTCTTCCCTTCTCGTTCTTAATCTTCGATGGAAAGATATGGAAAACGTTTTGGAGTCCGCGCAGAGTTCGGTTGAAGAACGGCTCCGAGAAGCGATTTCAAAAGAAGATGAGATTGGACGAAAGGAGAAATCGGTTAAAGATCAGTTTGAAGAGCTTAGGGTTAAAGAGGAGGAGTTAGGAAGGCAGTTTAGGGATTTGGAGTTGGGGAAGAAGTGTTACGAAGATATGTTAGCCGAAGTCGAGTTGAAGCGGAAGCAACTTGAAGGGCTTAAACTAAAAGAGGAGGAGTTTGTGTTAAAGGAGAACTCTTTTGAGAAGAGTCGCAGGGATTTTGGTTTAGAAAAGAAGGATCTTGAGCGGCGGCGTACGGAGGTTGAATTAAGTGTAAAGCAATGTGAGAAGCAACTTAAAGAGGTTAAATTGATGGAGAAAATGCTAAAAGATGAGCTTGACGAAGTTGGGTTGAAAGAGAAAAGTTTGGAGAAATGCCGGAGAGAGTACGAGTTGAAAGAAAAACAATTTGGGTTCAAAGAGAAAGGTTTGGAGAAGCGCTTGATAGAGTTTGAGTTGAAAGAACAACAATTTGGATTGAAAGAGAATAGTTTTCAGAAGCGGTGTGTGGAGTTTGAGATGGAAGAAAAGGTTTTGGGAGAACAACGTAGAGATCTTGAATTTACTGTACAGCAATGTGAGAAGCAATGTGAAGAGGTTAAGTTGAAGGAGAAATCGGTAAACGACAGGTTGGAGGAAGTTGGGTTGAAAGAGAGATATTTGGAGAAGTGGTATAAGTTCAAAAAAGAGCAATTTGAGTTGAAAGAGAAGAGTTTTCGGGAGCGTTGCATGGCGTTTGAGTCGGAAGAAAAGGCTTTCGAAGGACGTTTTAGGGATCTTGAGATGATGGAGAAAGGGGTGGAAAAGCGGTTGGAAGAGATTAAAAGGAAAGAGGAAGAATTCGGGCAGAAAGAGAGGGATCTTGGGCAGCGTTGTAGGGATGTTGAGTTGTCAGAGAGTTGCCTTCAGAAAGGTCTTAAAGATTTAAAATTGAAGTCCGCACAATGTGAGGAGAGATTCAGAGAGCTTAAGTTGATGGAAGAATCAACGACAACCCAGTTTAAGGAGCTTAAGGAGAAAGAAGAGCTATTTAGATCGAAAATGAATCATTTTGAGCAGCGTTCTAGAGATTTTACAATGAAGGAGACTTCTCTTGAAAAGGGTCTTCAAGATCTTGAAGCAAAACAGAAACATAATGAAGATTGTTTGAGAGAAATCAAATTGAAAGAGAAGCAAATAGAAGAATCATCTGTGGAGCTGGAGAGAAAATATAAATTACAATTTGAAGATCTTGAATATAAAGTTAAGCAATGTGATCAGAGATTCATGGAGCTGAAGCTTAAGGAGAACTTGGTTAAAGATCAGTTTGAAGAGATTGAGGCCAAAGAGCAACAGCTTGGGTTGAAAGAGAGGGATTTTGAGCAATGTTCAAAAGAGTTTGAGTTAAAAGAAAAAGGCCGATCTCTAGATTTTGAGTTAAAAGAAACTTTTCTTGAGCAACTTTATCAGGAGCTTGAAGCCAAAGAGAAGCATTATGGTGAATGTTTGAGAAAAGTTGAACTAAGAAAGAAGGAGATTGAAGAATTATCTGCAGAACATAGGAGAAAGTATGAGCAACAGTCCAGCGAGCTCAAGTTCAATGTTAAAAGGTGTGAGCAGCGGTTCAAAGACCTTGACTTAAAGGAGAAGAAACTTGCGGAATGGTCTAAAGAACTTGAAAGCAAGAGTCTTGCTTTAGCCCAGCATCCTCTAGTGAAAAATGAATCAGCAGGTAGTTTGTCGGTTAAATGTTCCATAGATCATTCTTCACCGGCACATCTTCGGTTTTGCGTATATATGGATGGAAAGGATTTGCAGATGTTCCTAAATGAGCGCTGGAAAGAGCATGGTTCAATTCGTACTGAAGTTGCTATGGCTCTTCTACTTGCTCCAGACCCTGCAAAGCTTGTCTTGGATGCAATGGAGGGGTTTTACCCTCCACATTTGAGTAAGGGAGGCAGAGAGTTTGAAGGGAATGTTGCCCGAAGAAGTTGCATTCTTTTGTTAGAGCAATTGATTAAAATCTCACCTGAAGTTAAGCCTCGTGTTAGAGAAGAAGCTATGAAGCTTGCCTTTGATTGGATAACAAAAATGAGAGTTGAATCTGGCCATGAATTGGAGGTTTTGGGATTTCTGCGGCTTTTAGCCTCTTTCCAATTGGCAGACGCTTTTGATGCTGATGAGCTTGTAAACTTTTTGGTGTTTGTTGCTCAACATAGTCAAACTCCTGAATTATTCAAGGCTCTTGGTTTGGGAGATAAGATCACTGGTAAAGTTTATAAAAACCCTTTTACCTTCTCTTATTTACATGCATATCTAATATTATAAATTTTCGTTGATTGATAACATACAACTGCTTTATCTCCTTTCACGTATTAACAATATCATGATGGTACTTTGCGATTTTGGTCTTGAAATCAGAATGCAAAAAAGCTGACTTGGAAAAATAAAATTAAAAATACTGATCAGTCTTTTGTTTCATTCTCAATAAATCCAAGGCCTTGATCCTAAAATGAAATTTAGTTGTAGTTATATTGTTTGTTTTATATGGGGAGGTCTGATAGGAGTTATAACTTGGATACTTGCTTGACAGGTTTCCTAAGAAAACTTGTTGAAAAGAAGCAGCATATGGAGGCAATTAGATTTATTTATGCTTTTGAACAGTTTAACGAGTTCCCTCCGGTCCCTGTGTTGAAAGATTTCTTGAATCATTCTAAGGCTGAAGTTGGAACAATATTAAAAAAGGGGAAAATGTCCCCTAAAGCACAGGTTTATCTACCTTTCTATTTAAATGTCTGCTATGTCGTTTAACATTTAGCCATATAACATGTGTAAAATTAATTGACAGAATGAGGCAAACACCAAAAGAATAGCTGATCTGAGGGCCGTTGTCAAATGCATTGAAGATCATAAACTTGAATCTGAGTACCTACCTCACAACCTTATGATCCTTAAGAATTTAATTGTCTCTCTTGAAAATACAAGTGGAAACAGAAGTCTTACCTCCCCAGAAGCTAATCCTGCCTTTTGCACTGCTCCTATGAGTGATACTTCATCACAGCAACAAGGTGGTATTAAGCGACCACGAGAGTTCTTAGCTACTGAAATTGCTGGAAATGCCCCTGTCGGTGCCACGACCCTGTCTCCTAAAGATCTGAAAGGGTCAAAAATAAGGTAAGCATTCTTTAAAATGACAGCTGGATCCATTTTTTTGTATAAGTTCTTACCTAGCCCTTGTAATTCTTTATAATGCAAGTGTTTTTATTTAGTGTTAATAGTGGTTGTATTTTATGCTGGGAAATTACAATTTGTTCGCTATGTTGTGAATTTGTTGTTCACTATGTTGTGAATTTGTTGGCTATTGTTCACTATGTTGTGAATTTACTATGTTATGAATATTAGTCCCAAGTTTAGTGTTAGTGATTACCAAACACGGTGATTTCAGCAATACAAGCATTTTTACTCTACAGACATTTATTCCAGTTAACTATGTTCTTGTGTCCCTGATGATTGTTCTTAATATTCTCTGTTCTATTCACATTTGTCCTGTTTAAAATCATGGCACTTCGTATGCCTTTTCTGTTTGTTTATAAATGAATCCCCTTACTGATTAGGATCTCTTATTTTCAGTTTACATATCCATTACTTTCTGAGCGTAAATTAGTGTCATTAAATGGTGCAATTCAGCAAAAGTGCCTCAGACGCATCAAGTGAAGCACCTTTATTCATTTTCAAATGTTCTCGTCACTAATGCTCTGCATGGTATTAAGGATGGGAATTAGCGATGATAAAAAAAATTGTTAGTCGCTACTGACGAAAGATTGATTCTAAATTGACGCCCTGTCCCATTGTAGAGCAGATGGAGGAACTAAATCCTAAGCAGTCGCTACAGCAAGATAGGATTGAAAAATTCGATGCCACCACTGGCGCCTCCGCCGTTGCTTCCCCAGCTTTCCCTGCATCAGGGCCCCCTTCCTCAACTGATCCTTCCACACCCGAACAACAGGAGAATGGAAGTAAGTGTCCTCGGACAGCTTTATCTCGAGTGCATTGTAATTTGGATGGCTTTCCCCTTTCTGATTTGCATGCAAACCTCCGTCATAAGCATGATACAGATTAGAAAGCTCTTGGAAGATCTGGTGATCAAGTTGGTAACTAGTCTAGACAGTAGGCCAATTTGCCAACTCCTTGTAGTGGCTCTAATTGGTGACCCTTAGTTCAGTTTGTCTATAGTAAACTTACTGAAGCAAAAGATATCATGAATGGTGTTGCTTTCTATTAAATATATAATGTAGATATTAAAAAGTTTCCCCCATGTATAAAGTTGAATATTTTTTGTAGTTTTTTTATATTAATTTGGGGCTCGGCATCTATTACCAATTAGTTTTAGGTTGGATACTTAACATTGTTCTTGAGATTTACCCGTGACAATTACTTTGCATTTTGACATTTTCACGTGTGTTATAAGATTTGCGGAATCCATTTGATATCAATTTCAAATAGAAGAAATATAATCTTTGTACGGATTCAATGTGTGCGTCTAGGTAGCAAATATATGTTTGTACCTGTCTGCAAAGATACATTAAGCGAGATATGAAGAAAGCACTGTCAAAGAACCCATCTTATTGAAGGTAAGAAAAACAGTATGTGTTATATAATTGGGCTTACTTGGCTCAGGCTATTGGGTGTTAGAAGTTGAAGAGTTGCCTTCATATTTGATTGAATTCTGCACTTTATAAGATTCTACATATAACAATCCTCGAGAGAAAATAATATTAGTTATGAATAGAAATTAGTAACTAATAATGATAAATTAGAAAGAATTTAGTCTTACTTGGGTGTCCTTGAGAGAACATCTTCATCTTTGGGCAATTTTCACGGTTACAGTTTGCAAGGATGGGATTCTAATGCTATAATTCCCTAATGAGCAGAAGCTTTCTAGCTTTGGTGTCATTTAAGCTCGAAATGGTTGGTTGAGTCGGGGGAAACTGATTTCATCATGATCATCATCATCCCTACCTTGTATTATTTCTTCTATATTTTCAAAAATAGTATATACTTTGTGACATGATTTTCATATTGTTCTGACCCGAAAAGTTTGCAGTACGACCAACTTGGTGAAAAAGTAAAATTGAGAGAAAAGTGGGGGTCTGTGGTGTATGCAGAGGCTCACGACACATCTAGTCTGTACACGACTATACTTGTTTTAGATATTGCATCGAGTATGAAACCTAGTCTCTTTAAAAGAATTGTTTATTTCAAGTGTTTGAAGATTGGTTGAGGATAATAAAGGGAACAAGTAAGATGTCATGTTATTACTTGCTTAGGAGAAAGTAGTGAGATAGAAGCTGTTGGCCTTGGCAATGCCATGTCTCTTTCATTCCAGCATTCCATCCCAGTTTTAGTTTGATATAGTTTTGGAAACGTAACCTGCCAAATTCCCAGCTGTTGATCACTTTGCACATCTGTACACGTCCATCTTCTTCAACGAAGGCCACTTTGAATCCCTTCTGTATCCAACTCATGAACCATATCCTTGGCACCTTTGAATCCCTCTATGTGCAACTCTCCAGCTTTCTATACCAACATTTCAACCCTTACATATAAACCTTTGCTAGTGTCTAAGGGTGTGTTCAGAAATGCTTCTCCAACGGGTGTTGGAGTGCACAACGGAAAAGTAATGTCGAACGGGTACCAACAAGCGTTGAACGGGAGTTTTCTCGCCTGATTTAGCGCCCAAACAGGCGTTTTGCCGCAGCTGAAAAATTCAGCTTTTCTAGAAACGGACGTTGAAGGCCTAAGGGTGTCTCAAAATCCTTGTTGAACAGAGGCTAACTCAAGTTGCAACGCTTTTGAGTTTTGGAGCTTCACTCTCTGCAAACAAACTCCTATCAAACGATCATACAATAATCTTGCATCTTTCCAACTTCCTCAAGAACTCGTCTTCCTTTTGGCGTAATCCGGCCATCCGGAATGGATACATCTAATGCGGACAATGAAGATAAGTTATTCAGCTCCACAAGTCGAACATTACCTTCGACGTTCCATTGGTGAAAGCTATAGCCAACAAGTACTCTTTTGATCTACACAACTTTGCTATGACCCCTTCAACAATTCCTTCAGATGATTTCCATCGTTTATGACCAACATTCTCTTGTTTTTTTTTTATACAATTGAAATGGAAACATCGCGTGTAAGATCGTGCATTTTCACCCATTTGTATCCTTTTCCCTCGAGTAGTAAGCTGGAAACTTTGAGCTTATGGACAAGTGCATCTATTCATTTTCTGTGCTATATTGCGGCAAACCGAAGACGGGGATATCAAAACTATAAGGACACAGGCGGCAGGTCAGGAACAAAGATTGCGCTTCCTCATTTCTAAGCCATCTGTATAACTCAACTCAATGGTGGAATATACATTGTCTTCCATTCCTTCACTGTATATGCGATTGCTAAGATAGAAATCCGTAACTCATCACATTTCTTCACCAATTCCTTCGCTAAACGTACGTAATCACCGGACTTTCCAACCATGTCACCCCACTGTATTTGCAAGAAGAATCATCGTTTCTTCTAGGGATAAAATTTCGACTTTGAAACTCTTTTCAGAATGCAGGAAGCGAAGCACGTCGAGGCTTTTAGAAGTCGGCAGTAATTTGCATCCAGCAGTAGAAGATTTTGTAGAAGATTTTTGAGCAGCTGCATCCTGAAATGAGATCCCAACATCTTCAAGGTCAAGTTTCTGCCGGAGGTCATCTAACTCTATGAGGATCCTTTTCTCGGTCCTCAACCGCTGGCGTAGCTGCATTGCTCTTCCGCCAACAGTCTCCTTATCATAATGTAGGCCTAACATGTCTGCAATTTCTCCTTGAATCCTTCTTCTGTCATTACGACTTCGTCAAACAAGTGCTCTTCCTTTAATTTAGCAGCAACTTGTTTCGCAAGTGTGGTCTTGCGGAACTACCCCCTCCATAGCAGGAGGATATGGAAGTGTCAAATTTCCCTTGTCTCAGGAGTTCACTTACAGCCTGCGCCTGCTGAGCTGGTAACGAGACTTGAAATTTGGACACAACCCAATGAAACACTTCTTCATTGCTTTCTCTTCATCTTGCTTCAATTTGTCCCCCCAACGTTTTCAGTCCATTTTTTGTCTAACCATTTCAGGACATCCGCTTCAATCTCTTCCTCCAGTTATCCAGAGATTCTGAAAGTAGGTCTTATGCTTGAACAAGTAGCTAAGTTGTTATGCAATTGGATCAAGCGTGTACTCGGTTGTTTTACCAGCAATAGAGAGGCGAGCCACAAATGTTCCCAACAATGGAAACAAGAGCATCCATTTATTCCCTTGAGAAGCTGATATAAAGCAGAACGAACTATAGAACAAGTAGGAAGAAGCAGAACAAATTCAATAACCAAGTAAATCCATTTATATCCATATTAGTTTGCCACATCTACGATATTATCGAGTTATAATATAGTTTATTCATTTTACGATTGTAATAGAAATAAAAGAATTGAATTAAGTTTTTAAAATCGAACAAATATGATTATCCATTAAATGTTTTAGATCATATTTAAGATGTCATAATTATTTGTTGAAATATTTACGGGTCATCCGATGAAGCATATACAACATCAATCAAATATGGGGTGGGGGGGGGGGGTTCAGACATTGTGCTGATATTTTCTATTTTCTATTTTCGGATGTGGGGTATTTTATTTTCTATTTAATAGTGTACGAATGTTTCTAAAGTAAAAATAAAAGCCGAGTCAGTATTTCGTTTTGTTGCTAATTTCTTCGACACCGGTGTAATGGAGGAATGGGCCAATCGCATGGTATTGCTCCCTAAAGTTAATAATCCGGAAAGTCTTAGGCCCGTTCAGCATTGCTTGTTGAACGGGCGTTGAAGCCTCCAACGCTGAAATAGCGCCGAACAGGTCACCAAACGGTCGTTGGCCCCTCTCGCCCTACCAAATTTAGTCCTCAAACGGGCGTTTTGCCACCTCTGAAATTTTCAGCTTTTGCTCTGAAACGGACGTTGACCCCTCCTGGGCGTTTGAAAATTTTTACTGAACGGGCTCTTAGCCAGTTTAGACCGATAAGTTTGTGTTTGGTTCTCTATAAAGTGGTGACAAAAATTCTTGTCAACAGATTAAAACCTATATTATCGACATGGATTGCTCAAAATAAAGCTAGTTTTGTGCTGGACCGTCATATTACAGATAATATTATCCTCGCCCAAGAGATCATACACTCCATGTGTAGGAAATTCGGTTCAAAAACATGGATGGCTATTAAGGTGGATTTGGAAAAGGCCTACGATCACTTAAAGTGGAACTTTATTGAAGATACTCTTCAGGATGTGGGATTGCCAAGTACTTTTATAAGATGGATTATGGCTTGTGTTTGGTCTATTTCGACTCAAATATTATGGAACGGTGAAGTGATTGAATCTTTCTCTCCGTTTAGGGGGCTGCGACAAGGGAACCCACTTTCACCGTATATGTTCGTGTTATGCATGGAACGCTTATCTCATGTGATTGAACGAAGGACTGGGATGGTTCTTGGAAGGGTATTTGTTTGTCACGATCTGGCCTGAAACTATCTCATTTATTCTTCGCTGATGACTCAGTGTTGTTTGCTGAGGCTACGGTAAATCAGTTGAATGTTATTCTGGAGGTAATGACGTATTTCTGTGCTTGTTTTGGTCATCGGGTAAGTGTGGCTAAAACCCAAATTTATTTCTCTAAGATTGCTCAGTTGATACGAGTAATCTGATTGCAAATACGTTTGGTTTTGAGGCTGTGACTGATCTTGGAAAATACTTGGGAGTACCCTTGTTGCACAAGCGGGTAACCAAGGATACTTATCGATATATGTTAGAAAGAATGCAGCAAAGACTATCTGTCTGGGCAGCAAAACGCTTTCTTTCGCAGGTCGTATAACCCTTGCCAAGGCTATTTTGTAGGCCATTTCCATCTATGTTATGCGCACTCAACTTGATTGCCCAAAGGGGTGTGTAATGCCATAAAAAAATATAAGGCGCTTTGTGTGGGGATCGACCAATGGTACACATGCCATTGCTTTTGTCAAATAGGATTCGGTCAAGTTGCCTTTAGATGAGGGTGAATTGGGGTTCAAGGATCTATCTCGTCAAAATCAAGCTCTGCTTATAAAAATTGGGTTCTAATTAGCGACCAATGAGGACAACTTGTGGATCTGTGTGCTTAAGGCTAAGTATGGTTGGGTTGGTGATGTTTCGAAAGTTATTCACATACAAAATGGTTCTCGTCTTTGGAAGGGCCTAAGCCAGGTTTAGTCCGATGTGCGTCGTAGTATCTACCGGCAAGTACGAGATGAGTGACACAGATTTTTGGTGGGATGTGTGGTTTGAGGAGAGTGGACTGTTAGCCGACCAATTTCTCTTGCAGCACCCTCTTTCACCGACACCAGTTGCTGCCATGCTAACGTCATGAGATTAATAGGATTAGACTTGTCTAGAGCGTTTATTACCGGAGGCGTTGCTTGACAAAATCACGGCAATATGTTCACCACATGCATCATTGGGGAGAGACGTGCGAGGTTGGAAATGGGATGGAAGTCGGGTGTTCTCGACCCCTTCTGTCTACAAAGCTCTAAATGCCGAGTTGAATTAGGGGGTGAATAGTTTCTGGAAATATGTTTGGCGTCTTAATGTGCCACAAAGAGTTAGAGTTTTCTCGTGGCTTACTTTGCATGGCCGGCTGTTAACCAATGTTGAAAGGTGTCGCCGGCATCTTGTCACTTCCAGTTCATGTCCTTTATGTTCCCATTCGGAGGAGAACGTGTCCCATGTCTTGCATCAATGCATGGTAGTTTGGCAGAATTGGACGCGGTTGATTAGGCCTAACAGGTTGCATGATTTTATGTCCAAGTCGGTTGAAGATTGGGTTGTTGAAAACCTGAGTGAGACGATGCACCCAACCTCGTTAGCGAGTGACTGAAATATTATGTTCACCCTTATATGTCGGATGTTGTGGAAGAGCCGTTTTTTTTTTTTTAATGAGGGTAGGGTCGAGAATAGAGACATAATTGGTTATTGTGTTCATCTAAAGAATACACTGTCGGAGACAAGGTCGCTGTTTACGCACACGAATAGTGTCATTTCACAGGTGGCATACTGGAGTAAGTCGACACCATGGTGGGTCAAGGTAAATGTAGTCGGTGCGGTTGGAGGCAATCGAAACATGGCGACTATTGGTGGTGTTTTTAGGGATGAAACGGGGTCGTGGATTTTTGGGTTCTTTCAGAGTTTGGGCTCGTGCTCTGTGCTTATTGCTGAATTGTGGGGTGCTCATGATGCTTTGTTGCACACTTGGAACATGGGGTATCGAAAAGTCGAGTTGGAAATCGATAAAGTAACGGTGGTGGCCATTTTGACTGGTTTTTCTGGGACTCTTGCAGGTAATGCACTTGTGGGAATGATTAGAGGGTTGTTGGATAGGTGTTGGGAGATTCGGGTATCTCATGTGATACGCGGGGCAAACGAAGTTGTAGACCATTTAGCTGGTATGGCTAAAGGGCTCCCTGTGGGCGAGATGTTTTTATGCGAGAACCGCGGGTTGTGCTGATGCCGTTGCTGAATCGCGATAGAAGCCACCAAGATTGACTTTGTTCTTTTCCTGCATTATCAAAATAAAAAAAATAAAATTCGACATGTGTTATTGTCTTTATCACGACTTTTGAAACTTGGTGAGAACGAAAGCCGACTTATGCATGGAGCTAGTTGGTGACATGACAAGTATAAAGATTTTAAAAAAATTTATCCTGAAGCTAATGTTTTTCTCAGCCGACTTTCAGAAGTCACAGTAAAAACATATAAGACTTTTATATTTACTGTAAAAAAATCCCTACATCGTGAAATAAAAATTAAAATACCTTGTATCACAAAATAAAAAATGACAACATATATTTGTGTAAAATACTTGGTTGGATTTTGAGATCTTACAATTTTTATTAAAAATAAAATAAATATTATTTTTCTGAATAATTTTTTTATTAAATAGAGAAATTTTACACTTTTATGACAAGATTTAAATTTATATAAAATAAAATAATATGTATATTTTTAACCATTAGATCAATAAATAAATCTTATAATTTTGAATAGTTTTTAAAACGGTGATATTCCAATAAAAAAACGCTGAAATTTAGACCAGATATCATATCGCCTCTTTTCAGTTTTCTTAGTAGCCTTCGTCTTCCCCCTCATCTCTCATTCATTTTAAATTCTTAACATCTTTTCAAGTACCCTTTGACCTCAAGAAAGGAAAGAGAAAACATAAATAATAAAATAGTTTGGTTTGATTGCATAGGAATCTAGTAGGTCTAGCCGGTTTGGCGGAAGGGATGACGACTCTACCAGCAACTCCTAATCTCTCTCTAATTTCACGCTTAAATGTCTATAAAACCCCTCCATCTTCTACTCTCTTTCATTTTCCCCACTCTCATTTCGTTCTCATTCCTCCTCCGAGACCCCTCTCTATCATGGCCTCTGCAGCCCAACCTCCTTCTTCTTCCTCTCAGGTAATTTACTCATTTAGCTTTTTGTTCGTTTCTATATATTAAAAAAGGAAACATGGGTTTTCCTTTTTGTATTGATTTTTATCTGAAAAAGGGGTAAATTGATTGGAAAAGATTCTTTTCTTGTATGGAAAAATTGATGGGTTTTATGTTTATTTTACCAGGCAATCTCTCCCGAGGATGTTGGTAATGAAACCAATGTGTTCCAGTTAATTCAAGCTCACCAGGTTTGTTAAATTTTATGTATATAATGTTTGACTTCGTTTCTGTATGAGTTTCCTTCCTTCTTTTTGGTATGTATATATACATATACTGAAACTTGGTCATTCCAAGTTCAGGAGAAGGCTGCTAGGCTTTCTCCGGTGGAGGAAATCCGTACGGTGCTTGATCAGAGCACGCGCGGCATGCTTTCAACTTTTTCACAGGTATGCCATCATATTACTAGTTGATTTGATCATATATAATTTGGGTTAATTTAGCATGAAGGCTGATAGAAAGACACCTTTGATACTTGTTTGAGGACAGCTATTGTTTTTTACTTTCTATTCGTTTTATTAAAGATTGCTGCGATTTTCTCACCCTTTCCATGGTGATGATTTGGAATGAAGAAGTTTGAAGGATTCTCGCTATGCATCATAATATCATCAGCTAGCAGACAATTCTAAAAATGAGTAAAAGAATCTTGTAATCACTACACTTCATAATGAATAAGAACTTAATCAACTAGCTCCACAATACTCCTATAATCTAAACTTGCACAAGCTTCCCCCTTTCTGTCCTTCCTAGTTGCAGTTTCGGTATCTTAGGCCGTGCTGTTGCTCATACAGCCAATATTTTCTATATAGAATGATGGAAACAGGATCTTCCAAAATCCTGGTTCATTTGGCGCTTCTTGTGAAAGTGTTTGGATGGAATTAAAATGGTGACTTATGTTCTCCTTAAGAACTCATATTAGGAACATTTTTCTCGTTATCCTACTCATTTGTGAAACAGGATCTTCCAAAATCCTGGTTCATTTGGCGCTTCTTGTGAAAGTGTTTGGATGGAATTAAAATGGTGACTTATGTTCTCCTTAAGAACTCTTATTAGGAACATTTTTCTCGTTATCCTACTCATTTTCACTCATTCTCTGCATGCAGAAGCATGAGGGCTATCCGTCGGGGTCGATGGTTGACTTTGCATGTGATGCCGATGGATCTCCAATATTAGCAGTCAGCAACCTGGCCCTTCATACTAAGGTTCTCTCTTAGATTTTGAATTTTATTTGTATGAGTGTCTTGAATTAGAATCTATTCATTGATTTCCCTAGCTCAGAAGAATTAGAGAGAATTTGAAACATCAAAAGGATATTGGATAATGTTCAGATTAGTATTGTGCATGGAGATGGAGACCCATATATTGAATCATGTTTTTTTTTTAATTATGTTAAATAATGTTAATTGTTAAGGTTATAAATTGATATTGTCGTGTTACCAGTTTTTTACAAAGTCATTGATGACAGCCAGGAAAACTCTAAGATGCCTGTATTCTTCTAGTCAGCATTAGTTGCTTATGTTCTAGTCACCATTCTTTTTTCAATCTGCCATTGGGAGTTTCTCGGTTGTTAATCCTATTTTCCCTTTTTACCCAGTCAACTTTTCACCTGATAGTTATTACAAAAATTGCTGTCACAGGACTTATTGGCCAATTGCAAATGTTCATTGCTTGTTGCTAGAGATCCTGACGACAGGACTGATTTAGTGATCACTCTGCATGGTGATGCTATTGCTGTAAGTTGTTTGTAATTTCCATTTTCCATTTACACATCCTAATGGTTTTGTGTTCTGAAGTATTTGAGATGATGTATTGGTCAACTATATAGGTTTCCGAAAAAGATCAAGCAGCTGTTCAAACTGCTTATTTGGCTAAACATCCCAATGCATTTTGGGTATGTTTGTCTCTCATCCCCCTGCATGTCATATGTCCCTTTAGATAAATCTTGTCACTAATCTGTTTAGATAGAGAACTCAGCATATACTTTCCATTCTGAAGGTTGACTTTGGTGACTTCCAATTTATGCGCATCAAACCAAAAGTTGTGAGATATGTATCAGGTGTTGCGACAGCTTTGCTGGGATCAGGAGGTCTGTGATTACTTTTATGCATCACGTCCTAATTTCATTTTCCAAGCGAGTAATATTCCATTTAATACAAGGGACTACTGGTTCTTTTTCTGCAGCCTTTCACCCATTTGATTTATTGTTTTGAGCAGCTCTTATGGATTTTTTTGTGGTGTTATCCTTTTCCCCCAACAATTTTTTTACTTCATGTCATTTTTTTAATATGGTTAGAGTTCAACAAAGAGGAGTACCAGAATTCAAAAGTTGACCCAATAGCTCAATTCTCTAAGCCTGTTGCGGTATTTTTGGCTGTTCATTTTCTTTTGTACAGCATTTCATTTTCATTAGAACTTCCTTTTTGTCCTTATTAATGCCAGCGTTTCGTTTCAGTCTCACATGAATAAGGATCATGCTGAAGATACAAAAGTCATTGTGCAATTCTCAACGTCAATCCCGGTAATTAGGAATATTACCTGTTTGCAACTATCTTATAGGAAGTGGAAGATTCTGTAGGCATTTAATTGCAGAGACAAGTCAGTTAGCTCTTGCTGGTTAAGTTGTAAAATTGTAGGACATGCCTCGATAGCTTATTCTGGGCCCACTATTAATATCCGAGTAAGAGAAATCGATAAGTGTCTTAGTTTAAGCTTATAGTTTGACAATAATCTGGCTAAATGTATTGAATTTATAAGTCTCTTAGTTCAGTAAGCATGCTTACTGAAACCTGTCGAATGTTTCCTCAACCAGAGTGCATTAGTGTTCTAATAATCTTGAAAATCCAGAAAAATGAATCTTAATTTTAGAAAATCCAATGTTATGACTCAGCCTGGTTTCCCATTCAATGTAATGATTTACTTTCTTTTTTTCTTTTTTTTAATTTTCACATTGAAAACCTATTGATAGGGAATTTAGCATATCTTGTTATTGATTTTTTTCCCTTCTCCTACCTGATTTGCATCTTTCTCCAGGTGGACTCGGCTTACATGCTGGATTTGGATAGTCTTGGATTCAATGTCAAGGTAATAACTTTTAAACCTTTTATATTGAATCCTGTTATTAGCTACCTAATGGAAAGTAACTTTTTCCATTACCAATATCGAAAATTCCAATCATTATTGCCTTGTGAGTTGCGAATCAGTCCTCACTGTATTCAAATTCTTGGTATATGAAGCCTTTTCCCCTTTTTCTGCCAGGCTAGTTATCAAGGAAATA
Source organism: Hibiscus mutabilis (assembly GCA_019671005.1). Classification (NCBI taxonomy): domain Eukaryota; kingdom Viridiplantae; phylum Streptophyta; class Magnoliopsida; order Malvales; family Malvaceae; genus Hibiscus; species Hibiscus mutabilis. The sequence continues at coordinate 35,567,408 of CM033750.1, read as the reverse complement.
CTTTCAAGCTTCGAGTTCCTTTCCCTAGACGTGCAGAAGATAGAAAGTGAGATATCTTTATCTTACTTATCATCTGTTAGTTATTGTTTTTTACATTTTGTTTGAGGCATCTGTTCTGAGATTCTCATCTCAATTTTCTTTCTCGACGAAAAAATAATTATACCACCCTGAAAGAGCCGCTGATATAAATGGGGAGTGGAGGGCTCATTGTTTCAATCCAATTATTTAAATAGAAATGGCGTGATCGTATATTGATCTCAGTTCTTCTCTGACTGGCTAAGACTTGTAAAAGAACAATAGCTTGGGTGGAACGCTTTGTGGGTTTTACCTTGTTACATGCATGTTTTATTGTTGTTCAATCGGTTTTTTATGTATTTATTAGGGATGTGAAAACGATTATAGTTGATATGCTTCAAGCTGCTCGATCTCAAGTGAACTGACATACCGTGACATACGAGGTGAGAGTTTCTGATTCTAAGTCTGTCTCATCTGCACTTTTGCCTTCACAGAGCAACAAATGTAGACTTTTGTTCGTATAAACTGAACTGCAAATCTTATGATTGTCATTGCTCAGCTTCGGCATTATAAATTATATACCGGAAATGGTATCCAAAATTGAAGACCCTTACTCGTATCGAATTTGTTTTGCAGGATATCATGTTACAGTGGCATTAAACATCTCCAGAATATAAACCAACATATAGTTCCGAAATTCATCGCGATAAAGATAAAAATACAGAATACAGCCGGCCGGGATAATCGGCTTTTTTGCACAGTATTATATATACCTCAGAAACTCTCATATCAAGTAATTGCCACTACAGTCAGTGATACCATTTGAAAGTTGAAACTGTGGGTGTGATTTTATGTATATACTTTGCACTGTTGTAATATTTTCTTCTTTCGCTTAAAAACATTTTTATGCATTGTCTTACATTTTCAGAATGGATAGTGTTATCACTTTGGGATTAAATTGGTATAATATTTAAATATTATGATATTTTTTAGAATTAAAATTAAATTAAAATAATGTGTAAACATATATACTAAAACTTATTATTATACACATTTTATTAACTGCAACGTCATCTTCTATTAAAAATTTAATGAACAAAAAAGTACCCTATAATTAATGGATTATCATTGTAATTTACGCATTTTACATATCTGATTTTTCTTAGGGTGATGTTGAGAACAAGTCGAATAACAATAAAACTAATCTGTTTCAATTGTTTATTAAGGCTGTTATTGATTTTAATTAATTAATTCTCTAAATAAATTGATTATTTTAAATTAATAAATAAATCTTAAAGGTGTGTTTGATTCACGGAATGTAAGATTATTTGCGTGAATAGAATTTTTAGAATGTAACATTGCTTGACACGTTACTGGCAATAAAATTTATCAATTTATATTTATGATATTTTTTTGATACATTAATATATTTTCTTTTTAAGATGTTACATTTTCGATATTAAATGAAAAATTCATAGAACTATTAAGCTACAAACATTAAATAAAAATATCTAATAAATTTACACTACAAATAATTACTCACCTAATTAGAAATGCAATAAAATATTTATATGAACAAAATTTATTATCTTAAGAACAAAATTTATTTATAGTTGAATCCACGTACAATGAATGGTCGAGATCTATTTACATCAGCGACTCAAATCGAAAGCTACCAACTACATTATAGTTACTTATGAAAAGTCAATCATCTTGAAATACTTTCCTTAGATTCGCGTTCGCATGGATGTTCCCATTGTTGGATATTCCTATCCCTTGGAATATACCTTGGTAAGATGTCATATATTAATTTCTCAGCTTCAATGTGATCGGACCTTTTATCAGTCTCCAACGGTCGGACTAAGTCAGGTGGTCTTCTAGGTAAGTGTAAAATTTTGTAAAAAAACCTCTTGAACAGCTTGTTACACACGTGTCTCGATTGCAAACTCGTAGGGCCGTAACAATATGTTCAACATGTTGAGATTGCACAAGTTAAAAGTGTAAAAGATGGTGTGCATATTGAATATTTTTCAACAATAGATGTTGAGATGAGAACTATGAAGACTCTGATACTAAATGACATAAGCAACAACGAACAAGATGTTAGTGATAGTGCCCTAAGGCCTATTGTATGGACGTGATATTTTGATTATTGAATTTATTGTTATGAGAAATTTGCATGTTTTTGTATCATTGAATATTATTATTCTAAATATCCCTAATCAGTTATTATTGTGGGAACAATAATAAGATAAGATTAGTTTGAAGTTTGATAAATATTCATAAGATAAATATGTGAATGAGATTCAAATCAAATTCATATATATATATTTGTTGAGAACAAATATTAGGATCGACTCGTCTTGAGATTAATACATGGATTAAAGTTATATATTAATATTCAAACAGTTGTGACATTAAATCCTTAGACCTAAAATTGCTACGGTTCTCAACATGATAACTATTATGTTTTGACATAGTCAAACATCGCTTTTAATCGGACGATTATAAAGGTTATGCTTGAACATAATAAGGAATCATGCAGTAAGATGTGAGTAATTAAGATGGAATTTATCCCTCTTAACATAAGAGAGATATCTTTGAGCTCCTCGAGGATTGAGAATGAGAAATGCACGGTCGTGCTCAAATGAGTTGATAGAGATCAATGTCATTTGTTTAATCAGTTCAATTGGGCATCGAGAAACTAAAGATGGAACGATATAAGGTTAACATTTTTCATGCCTTATATTCTATCAAGATATCGTGAGATAAAAGGATTATGACATAAACTGAATTAAGGTTGTCTCGGATTGTGAGCTTTTCATTTAACTTGGGTAGTCATAATGTCTTGCTGGAGGCCGCTTATGACTTGTAGAATAAAATGTGATTTTATCTACTGTCAACGTCAATTGAACCTATAGGGTCGCACACTAAGAATGAATAAGAATGGTTGTAGTTATTACTCCCAATAATAAATTTAAGATAATGTGATTATTTTAAATTATATTGAGAGAGATTATTTATTCGAATTTAAAGAAGTTAAATTCGTATTCTTATGATATAATATTTTATTCATTTTATTATTTTTCTAAAAAAATAATATTAAATAAATAATATTAAATAATCTCATTATCTAGATTTAATTGGATTTAAATTCCTTATTGGATAAGGAATCCGTTTTTTTAATATATTATTTATTTAATAAATAAATAATATTATTAAATAAATCACATCATCTAAAATTTGGTTGAACTTGAATTCTTTATTAGATAAAGGAATTTATGAACTCAACCTAACCCTAATCAAGTCATATACAAAAACTAGATTTTTCGAAATCTTGATTGGAGCCGGCATTCCGATAGCCGTTCGTCGTCCATTCGCATGTGGATACTTGTAGATGGTGGTCGTCTTTCAGAAAGGCAGCGTCTCAACTCAACCTGATTCCTTAATCAAAAAATTAAGGTAATTCTTGATTTCCTCTACGTACATTAATATGATTGCATGAGATTCTGGAAATTCTTTGTAAGATATTTTTCGCTGCGTTTATATGACTGATTAGATCAGTTTATTTCTTATAAAACCCAACACAAGATTGATTACTCATTAAGTTGTTAGAAATCTTTAATGGTCTAGACTCCTTGAATGAATTGTGCGCGAAACTTGGAAAAGAAAAAAAATCAAAACTGTTTGGCAAAAAAAAATAGAGTAGAGCAAAAGAATGCAAAAAATAGAATTAAAAGATAAAATAAAAAAGATAGAAATTAGAATTGAAATAAAAAGATTAAATCTTGATTGATGAAGAATAAAAAATGGATGATTTATGAAGATAGCGTGCTGATTTTGTCCTAAGAACCCTCTAAATCGTAATTGATCTACTAAATTCTATTAAAGTCTCTACTCAAATTTTTAAGAAAAGATTATCTTGATAAGCTGAAGTGTGAAGATGAATTACCAACAATCTACAAAGTATAACATAACACTTTTAAAAAATAAGAAAAATTTAAAGAGTATCTTTATTGAAAAACAATAAAAAAATTAAATTGAATGAATGTTTACAAATGAGATGAACATATTTATAGGTTAATAAAATCCTAAAATTAAGGAAAATTATAAAAAAATGTATTTGAGATAAATTATAAGATTAATAAAATAAAATAAATTTTAATTTATCCAATTCTCTTAATAAAATAAAATAAATGATAAATTTTATCCTAAGTCATCTAAAATACATAATTAATTCTATGTTGAATTTAAATCAATAAAAATATTAAAAATTTGTAATTATTAAAAAAATCTCTTCTTGGACTCGTTTGAAATTTTTTGACTGCGTTGTCTTCGTTAAAATGAACGTATTTTGAATTTTCGACATTGAATTGACATGTTTCAAAATATGTTAGAAAGCTAAGAGACAAAAGATTGTGTTATAAGAAAACATGCCAACTCAAAAATGCCCAAATTCCATTAAAAAATACACTGCAAGTATGCTAACATTTCAAACTTAAAAAATAGTTTCAATGCCTTGTCTAAAATGATTAGTTTGATCCTCCTCGAAAAACATGCTTAGTTTTTTTTATTCATGAATAGAAATATTTAGGTTATCGGGTTTTCAAGGGGAAATATAATCCTAATGACAGTATTCTGATACTAAACGCAGTGATAAGCCTTCTTTTGCTCAGACTAGCATTTTCTGAGACAAGGACATCAAAAACAAGCTTCTAGTGGCGGGTGGTGGGAAGGTAACATGACTCATATTAGAGAGGAACTAAACTATAGGTGTAAATGAGTCGAGTCGAGCTCGAGTAGTGTTAAGCTCGACTCGACTCTTTAAGAATTTGAATTCGAGCTTGAGTGTGCTGAGCTCGACTCAGCTCGTTAAGAACTCGAGCAGAAATCGAGCTCGAGTCGAGTCCAATCGAGTTAAGTGTTGAACGAGCTTTAATCGAGTCAGACTCGAATAGCTCGCGATCTGTCTCGTTTCGTTTATATAATAATAATAATAATAATAATAATAATAATAATAATGATAATGATAATAATATCAAATTGCATGATTTTATTATAGATAGAATTATACAAAATAAATATTTCTATGTCTCATCAAAAATCTCATTATCCTAGTCGGAGGAAAAGGCTATACATGAAAATATACATCAAGTTAAACTAAAAATTAAACTAACATAACATAACAACCAATACCACCCAACCTATATTTTAGTTCACTTTAATTTTAAAAATTAAAAAAATTGTATATTATATTTTCGAATTGCTCGCGAGCTTTTCGAGTCGATTATCAAGTAGCTTGGCTTTGCTCGTTAAGAACTCAAGTCGAGTTCGAGCTCGTTAAGAACTCGAGCCGAGTTTAAGCTAGAATCGAGTCCAATCGAATCAAATATTGACTGAGTTTTGACTGAATCGAACTTGAGTAACTAGCAATCTATCTCGTCTCATTTACGGCCCTAAACTATACTAAACTAAACAAAACAAATAGAGATTGATCATCGGTATATTAGTGATGGTTTTCATGCATAACATGTGGGTGATATACATTCTCTTTTATTTTGTATATTCACAAATCATTTTATACGAAATTGTCATTAACAACGGCTGTCGAAAGTGTGTCAATTTTAGAATGTATCACATGTCATCTTTTCAGTTTTGATCAACCGTTACGAAAAAATTAAATTAGATGTATTTTAATTAATGAGAACTAAGTTGGGTGTAAAAAAAATTGAAGACAAAATTGATTTTTTTTCTGGAGGGCTAAATTTTAGTTTAAACCATTTTTTGTTCTATTATTTAATACACTTTACAAACACTTGTTATCATTTTAATATTATTTGTACAATTATTTTTCATTGATAATATATTAAATAATATTTAATTGTATATATAATTTGACAATGATAATTATTTATTTTATAAATAATTAAATAAATATTAAACAGTAAAAATATACATTTGGTTTATTTAATTATTTCGATTCAATTAATTTTTAATTATATTATTTTAATTTTAACAATAAGATCAATCCGATTTATTCGATTGTTTTACAAGTTAATCTTGCTTCAAAATTTGCTATAGTTGCTCTCTATTTTCTACACCGTTATTTTTTAAAATTTTATTTTTACATTGTTAGCGACGACACTAATTTAGACTAGTTGTCAACCGTTAGTAATATTTTTTTATTTTCTTTTTTTAGTTTTCAATTCCTATTTGTCTTTATTCTTCCTTTTCTCACATCTTATTGTTTTTGTTTCGTCTACCTTGGTGACACTATTTTCGTCTGTCTTGTGACTCGATTCTCATTTACCTTTGAAGTAATTTAGCGTTCGTGTAGCAATCATCGCAGAGCATGTCCCTATTTTGATAAGATCAACAGTTTGTTATTATAATAAAAATTATTAGTAGAGCAGACTGCAAGATTAATTTCATTCATCACCACTCCTATATCATTACTTAAACTTTTAACGTTGATATTTAATGAAATATTTTTTTTACAGCCTTTAGATTCTCATATTATATTTTATTATAAAAAGTGAATTTTGTTCCTCGTATTTATATTAAAAAAAATATTCAATTGTTTTGTTTCTTGATGGAGTTTTATCCCGTTGTTAGCATGTAAAAAATGGCACCAACCGAATAGACACCCACGAGACGAGAGAAAGGGTGTAGTTTTGAGATTTTATAAGGGAGAATCCAAGCAGATCGGTCCCTGACAGAGTACCCTCTAAACCTTTTTGGCAACATAAAAATATCAGCCCAATCTAACCATTCAAATACCAATATATATAGCACACAAAGAACACAATCAGGATTTAGATTGAGAAACAAAATATAAATACTTAAAATAAAGACAAATTTAAAAATAAATGAAATTTTAAAAACTTTATATAAAAAGCCAAATGTGAAATAAAAAATGGGGTAGGTGAGCACACATATATACTAAAAATTAACCAAAGATAAAAGATATATTAAAAAAATAGGCTTAAAAATAAAATAGGTGCCCAAACTTTATTACTTTTTTGCAATAGTTACTTAAAATATTTTTTGGCTAAAATATGCGTCTAACATTTCATTTTTGTCTGATTAAGTTAATCTATCAAAAAATATTCATCACCCAATTATAGCTTGACATGTGACTTTTATTTTTTATTTTCAAAAACACTGAAAATAAAATAAACTAAAAAATATCCCAAATTTTTCAAAAATTACAAAACCACCCCAAATCCCTAAAATCCAAAACTCAAAATTAATACCATTGTCGCTGTCAATTGTCTCGTCAGACCCCACCATCGTCGTCACCGAAATTCCCCATCCATCTCTCAACAACCCATCATCGTCACTGGAAAAGATTCTTGCACCAATCGGACGACGAACGTGAAAAACTCCAATCGTTCGACGTTCGATTGGCACGTCTCTCATCGATTATCGGCGATGAGTAGTTGGGAAAAATGGGAGGGGAACTACGATGACGACCGTAATGGGGTACGACAAGGCTATCGGCGGCGACGATAGCTTCAATTTTGGAATTTAGGGGTGTAGGGATTTGGAACTATTTTGAAGATTTTGAAATGTTTTAAATTTTTGTAAATTTTTTTTTACTTTTTTTAAATAAAATATAATGTCAAATCTAATTAGGTGGTGAATTTTTTTAACGACAATACCCTAAAACAGTAACAAAATAAAACTTTAACATATATTTCAGATAAAAGAGAAACGTTAAGCACCTATTTTACCTAAAAAATACTTTATGCGCCTATAGCAAAAAAGGGTATAATTTGGGTTATTTTGTAGTTAAGCCTAAAAAATAAGAAAAACTTTGATATATGAACTAATTTAGGGATTAGAGATTTAAGTTGTAGAGTTTATAATTTAAGATTTAATGTCTGAATTTAGAGTTTAGTATTAAAATTTAAAGTTTTAAAGAAGGGTTCTTTAAAAAAAAATTACACGGGCTTAGTATTAAATATAACCCTTAAAAAATAACAAAAATAAAGGTAGAAAGAAGAGAGCCACAAGCATGCATTTCTTTGAAGTAAAAAAATTGAGTGTTGAGAAGAACAATTATTTTCATTCATATAATTGAAAATTTAAACTTCTATACACCAAACCTCAGCAACAACCATTAACATTAACTGCAAACAAAAAAATACTCTCAGAAGATCAGAGCAGCTGCTGCAGCCAAGGATGCATGGCATATCATCTTCAATCTGAATCACTCTCCATACTCCCCATGGCCTTCAATCCCCTTGGTCTCTGCATACAAAAAGAGGGAAGATGAACTACATGTACATTCCGCACAATATATTTGAAAAACTGCAAAATAATAATAAAAATCTAAAGAACAGAGAAACCAAACCATATATGTTACTACCTTCTTAGAACTCTTCTTTTCCCTAACTTCATATCTTTCTTGGCACATATCAGTCAACCATGCCCCAGGGCTCACCAGCTGCAAAAATTGAACCCAGAATTCTAAGAAAATCCTTATCCACCAAGATTCTAACATCATATTATGTTTCCAGCAAGCTAATTGGATTACTTACAAGTAAGCTCCTTTGGATGATTTTGGCTCTCTTTTTAGGCCTTTGTGGGGGTTTACACCCTTTCATTGCCATGAAATCCTCCTCTTTTTCTTTGCTTGACAATGTGATGTACAGCTTTGGCCACACTGCCACTTTCTTGTCCTCGCCATTGTTGCTGCTATCCACTGCAATCTTCCCATTCTCTTCCACCAACCCCACTACTGCTGCTGATCCCCTTGTTGTGTAGTACCTGTCTTCCTTCTCCGGCAATGCCGCTTTCTGGTGCTCCGGTGTACTTGACCGGAGTATAGCTGCTTCCGAATTCCTACAAACCAAATGTACAAAAGAGTAAATTTCACATTTCTTTACCGGTTTGCTTTTCTTAACACCATGTTTGGCTGCTGAGAGAACAAAAACACCTGTCATGAAACTGAAAAGGTATAGACCAGACATATCGAACCTTCCTTCTCCGAGAAGCCAAACAGGAGATATCGAGGTCAACCTCATTTAGGCCCTATTTGCGGTTAAGGTTGGGTGAAAAAGCTAGTTTGAGAAGCTAGAAGCAACCCAAACTAACTTCTCAAACATTAATTTGCAAAAGCTAATTTTTCTAGCTTCTCAACCCTTTGTTTGCCTCAAACCTTAATTTTGCCACCTCAACTGCAAACAAAGCCTTAGTCATTTGTTCGGAAAATCCTTGATCACTGGCAGATGGCTTCTGGGGAAAAAAGTAGCCATCTCCAACTGATTTGGGGAGGAAAACAAAAACAAAATTCAATCTCTTTCCCCTTTCGTCCAACCCAACAGCTTCTCGGAAAACAAAGAAAAGGGTAACAAAAAAAAAAACCCAAAATGGAAGAGAAAATGCTTGAAAACAAAGATCTCATATTTTTCCAAACCATCAAAAGGAGCCAAGAAAAAATGATTTTTTTTAATTCCAAAGAACGTTGATCTTCATACCTGGTGAGCCGATGACTGTATTGAGAAAAAGGGGAGGATTCTTTATCCAAAAGCCGAGAAGTGATTCTTCTACGAACCATAGCATTCGATTTATGGGAGATCTTTTGAGGGTCTTTAGCTCTCACACATCTTAGCCTCTTTCTATTCCCCCACTGTAAAAACACCTCCGGCTCTATCGTTTTGCATGCTCTTTGGCTCCTCTCTTCTTTCTCCATCTCTGCCATTAAAACAACATAAACAAATAAAAAATCTTCAGTTTTCAGTTTTTTACCCCTCAAAAAAATCCAAGTTGAAGAGAAAGAAAGAAATTCAAAAGACACAGAAACGATTTTTTGTTGAAGAAAGTAAAAACAACCAATTTGGGTGGTTTATGCTGTGAAAATCAAAGAGATGGTGAAAAGAAAGTCTGGGTATTTGCAGTCTTTGTTTAAGAGAAAAGTAGGAGAAGAAATGTTATATTAAACATTTTTTTAAAAGTTTTTGAAACTTCGATAGGAATCTGTTTCCCGACCTTAAGATCTAAGCAAATACAAACCTGGAAATCCAAATAAAAAAGAAATCCATCACCAAGTAAGAACAAAGAAAAAAAAATACAGCAAGAGGAGAAGAAATCTTACAGTGAAATACTATGAACCCAGAGAAAAACAAAAAATGGGTTTTCCTCTTCTATTATTTTCCTAAATTATTACTGCATTTCTCTGCTATTGCTTTCTGAATTGAATTTGAGAAGGGCCTTCCTCTGTTGTTGGTGTTTCTCTTTCAATCTGCTGTGTTTGCTCTCCTTTAACCTTTTTTTGTTGTTGATGAAGTATGATTTCTTCACTTTTCTCTTCCTCTGGTTTCCGAATAGATTTGGGGATGAAATGAAGCAAAGACAGCCAAACGGACAAGATATGATGGTGGTGTATATATTGATCATCGAGTGGGTTGTAGGCAAGGTGGGTGCCATTGGTTGAATTTGAATGGAGGTTGGGCTAAATTTTTGGGAAGGCCTTGATTTACCTTAAAAGCATTTCAGTTGGGCTTTGCACGTTTATTAATATTAAAAGGCTTAAATCAAAAACCAACCCCTAAACTATATCTTTTGTTTGCTTTTAGCCCTTAAATTATTTTTGGTCAAAACCACTCCCTAAACTATCATTTCTAGTAAGTTTAAGTTCGATAGTTATCTAAGTAAAAAAATTTATTTCGTCCAACAATATATTGACACATCACAAAATTTTTTTGAGCAATAGATAGTTTAGGGGCTAAAGAGAAAAAAATGGCATAGTTTAGGTATTTATTTTGACCAAAAAATAGTTTAGGGGCTTAAAGTGACCAAAAATGATAGTTTAGGGATTTATTTTGACCAAATAAAGACATAGTTTAAGGGCTGATTTTTCACTTAAGCCATATTAAAAAATATGTATTTGATTATACTCCATATAAATTTAAATTTTTAGTGCCTTTTATTTTTTAAAAAAATATTAATGATAAAATTATTATTATTTAATTTTAAAGTAAATCGAAGGGTTTTAAATTAGATTTATTGAGTTCGAGACATCTTTTAGTGAAACGAACATCATATTCGTGTTCAAGAGGCCAAAAATGAGTGAAATGAAATTTTTGGGTCCAATGTTGGCCAGTGGCGACCAACAGTGATCGGCGACGGTGGTGAGTAGATATTAGTGACCTGCTCTTGTGACACGCGTACACTCTTTCATTGTAGCACATTTTTTTGTTTTTCTTGTAGTTCGTTTCATCTGTCGTTTTGGCATGATTTCAGCATACCTTAGCGGTCGTTTGGTGCTCATACAGAGATCTTCACGGTACTAATTTCTGATTATATTTCTGTCAGTGGTCATTGAAAGATATATCCTCACTCGGTTGATGGTTGTTTGCTGATGTAATCAGACCTGGGTACCAGAGCAATATGCTTGATAGTTTGGTTCGCTTACCACTATTTTTTCACCCTGTAAATGTCTCGTTTGGATAGAGACAATGAGACTCAGGAAGGCTTCTGGATTTTGATGGTATACTGATCTCTATGGAAGTATTTACTTTTCTTTGCACCTTTGGGTTTTTGTATGAGATTTTGGTGGAGTAGTCCTCATTATTCTTCCTTCTAGATGTGTCGTATTTCTAATATATTCCATGATTTTTAATAAAAATTTAGTTGTCATTGTCAAAATATATATATTCTTCGGACAAGAAGAGTATTTTTTTCTCTTATAAATTTGACTTAGACGTTAGAGATGTGCTCAAACTATACTTTTTTAGTTTGGTACCTAACGTTTATTTCAGGTTAAATTGGTGCCTAACATTTCTTTTCGTAGCCCAAATCAGGTTTTTCCATGTCAGACTTTAAAAAAATTTCCGTTATCTAATAAAAACACGACATGTGGCATATTTCTAGTATTTTTATTTTTTAAAACTAAAAAATTAATTTAATAAAAAACCAAAATCTTAAATATCTCTAAAAAACCCAAACTCAAAACCTACATCATTAAATTTCTCCCTTTCACCACCGATTCAACCACTACCGACCACCCTTGCCTTCTTCAGACTCCCACGACTGAAAATCCATCATCTCGTCGTCGAAAACCGACAAATGAGCTATCGGTTGCTCCGTCGATGAACATCCAACAATGAAGAAAAAAAGACCGATTGGGCTTCTGACTGACGGCTAAAGGGTGAGGAATGCCGAACGGTGAGGTACGCGGTGCTTGGGTGGTGAACGGTGAATCATCTGTCATAAAGGTTTTCTCTGCGATCCCTAAGAAAAATTAAAACCCAAAAAAATTTAAAAATGAATTTTAGATTCGATATTTTATTTCCATTTATGTATTTGTATGTGTGGGGAAATGGAGAATTTTAAAAATGCAATTAGATTTTGAGAATTGAGAAAAATGGAAATTAAAAGAAATGAGTCGCCACCGATCAATTTGGTAGGCCGGACACCATTAAATAACCAGATATTCAAAAAGTTTGGGTTTAGAAGTCGGTTACATACGGGAAAGGGTTAGCACCCCCGATACGCCCAAAAATTGGTACCGAGTCGACTAGCATTTTTATTAATATCAAAAGTTATGAGTTTAAGTGTCATTTAAATTAAAATTCAATTATATATGCTGGTTTATTTTAAAAGCTCCGGTGTTCGAGGGATAAACGAAAACTACCATCTACGTCTTAGATTGGTAGCCAAGTTTACCGTCGAAAAATGGAGTGCCGCATTGGCAAATTACATATTCAAATATTTAAAATAACAAAAAATGGTAAATAATAAAAAAGTGAATAATTAAAACATAAATAAATATATGTACATATATATATATAATATACATATTAAAAATATATACATAAAAACTATAACGCAACACATATATAAAAAAACTATATATAATATAGCAAAATACATATAATATATATTTATGTATTAAATACATATATTAAAACTATAATGTAAAACACTAATAATAGATGACAAATATACATATAATATATACATAGCAAATAAATAAATAAATATATTAAAACCATATAATATATAAAAGTATCTATTATAATATATACATATACACTCAAAATTATGATATTATACAAAACTATAAAAAAGGAAATAAAATATATAATAATATATATTACGTATTTTATATATACGCTTAAGAAATATGATAATAATAGTATAGAAAAATTATGGATATAATATTATATACATACATAAGGTACTTAAAAACATATACATAACTATTTTTTCATATATATAAACATAGTATGTATGTAAAAACATATACTACTCAAATATACATAAAACATAATGTATTTATATACATATATATCCTACTTAGTACATATAGGTAATACATAACTTAATATATATAACGTAATATACATAGATATATACTAAAAACCATAAACAAGTACATATCATGATAAAAAAAACACACATTTATAGATGAGAAGATTGAAAAACAAATATTAAACAACCACCAAGAATTAATCTAAATACATTCTAACAACATATAGAAGCATATGAACATAAAAATATAAAAAAAACATGTAAGAACGAAAAATAAATAAAGGATTACTAATAAAATCATTTCTATTAGATCATAAAAATAGATTACACCACAAACATACATAAAAAAATATACCCAAACCTAAATATGGTAGTGAGTTATCTCCTTTTCTTTCTCCAAATTGTGGTGTGGTTCTTTTTTCTTCTTAGTGGATGGGAGACCAAATAAAAAATGATCCATGGCTCAAAATATATGGTGAGGGGAAATAGGGTGAGGTTGAGTGAAGTGTGGGAAATCCCTTCAAAAGGGCATGACTGTCGCATAGTGAGGCATGAGGGCTGCAGGGCATGGGGGACGTGGGGGCTGAAGAGCATGGTCAGGGCAAGCATGCCTTGCTTTGCTCAATTTGCTATCTTTTTTTTTTAGAATTTGCTATTTTTTTTAATTTTTGAATTTGGTTCGAATATGGTAAATGATTCGAATATAATTTGGGGCCCGGTCAAAAAATGGGTACTACAACTGCCCCTCCTTGCTCATTGTTGTGTAACAGGAATAGAGCAAAGACAAAAGAACAACCATTTTTGTCCGGTCTGGCTGAACTTCCCCCCTCTTGACGCGTCTTCTTTCTTCGGTAGATCTTCTTTCTCTTCGACGTATGTCTTCTTTTTAGACTTGACGGATCTACTTTGTCACTCTTGGAGTAAGCAAAATCTTCACAATGGGGTCGAGGAAGCAAAATGAGTGTGACTCATTACATTATTGATAATGATGTGATTTTTAAAGAAAATTTGACCCAGCTGCAACACCAACAAAGAGGCAGGGTCTGAAAAATTTGATCCAGTTATAACACCAACGAAGAGGCAAGATCGATGGATGAAATTTATGATGTCTGATCCAGCTATAACTCTGACGAAGAGGCATGATCGAATGATTGAGAATTCATTTTGATTTTTTCTTTTCTTCTTCATTTTTTTTCTTTTTTATTAATTTTCTTTTACTCTCTTTTTTTTCTTTTTTTCTCTTGTTTTCCTTTTTTCCTTTTTTATATTTTTTTCTTTTCTTTTTTCTTGTTGTTTTCTTTTTTTTTTGTTGAATTTTCTAACTATTGGTGAAGATAAATAATTGAAAGTTAGTAAATTTTGACCAACCTACAACACCGACAAAGAGGCAAGGTCTGAAGTTAGTAATGTTGATCAAACTATGACACAGACGAAGATGCAGGATCGAGAGTTCGTAATTTTGGTCTAGCTACAACACCGACGAAGAGGCAAGACCGGAAGTTAGTAAATTTTGTTCAGCTACAACACCGACGAAGAGGCTGGACCGAAAGTTAAATTTGACCAAGCTACAACACCGACAAAGAGACAAGATCTGAGGATTTGATCCAGCTACAACTCTGACGAAGAAGCATGATCGGAGGGTTGGTTTCTTTGTGATCAAGCTACGACTCTGACGAAGAGGCATGATCGAAATTTGGCAAATTTGGTTCAGCTACAACACCGATGAATAGGCAGAACCGAAAGTCAATCAAGTTGGATCTATCCACACCATCAACGGAGGGATAAGATTAAATTTCAGCACTTGGACTCCACTAGACCATCAACGTAGAAGTATAATTAGATGACAGCAATATGAATTCTACTACGCCATCAACGGAGGAGCATGATTGGATTTCAGCAACTTGGAATTAGCCTTACCATCAACGAAAGGGCTAGATCGAATAACAGTAACTTGGATCTTACTATACCATCAATGGAGGAGCAAGATCGACGAATGACAACAACTTGATTTCTTTTTTTTGATATTTTGAATTTCTTTCTCTCTTTTTTATTTGATTCTTTTTGAATTCTTCTCTCTTTTGTTTTTTTTTTATTTTTTGATTTTTTTAACTTTTTATATCCTTGTTTTTTTTTTCTTTTTGTTTGATTTTTGCTACAACTGTAATGAAAAAGGTAAATCCTGAGGAAAAGTTTGGTCTAGTTGCAACACCGTCGAAGAGGCAAGACCTGGATGGGTTTTGATATGCTACACTACTGACGGAGAAACTAGATCAGCAACATATGAGATCCACTACACCACTGACGGAGAGATGAGATATGGTTAAACAATTTAATCTGCAACACCACCGGCGAAGGCAAGATTTGGATAGGATTTGATCTGCTACACAACTGACGGAGAAACTATATTAACAAAATATGGGATCCACTACACCACTGACGGATAGATAGGATCTGGATGGAAAATTTGATATGCAAGACCACTGATGGAGGCAAGATCTACACTAAGTTGGCCTACCACCACCAACAGAGGCATGATTTGCAAAGTGATGGATTGTTGCGCCGCTAATAGCGAGACAATGTCTGGGAAAATTCATTCTGTTATTCCATCGACATAGGGTAAGATCTGGAAATAGTTGTTTCTGTTGGTATGAGTGAGAATTTGGAAATTATTAGTGTTTGCCGCACCATTGTCGGAGAAATGAGATCCTAAAATGGAAAAAACATTTGTTAGTAATTGTTCAAAACTTGTCGTTGATACATTTTATTTAGATATCTTGGCATTTTTGTATGTTTGGCCTCCCCTAAGACTAAAGTTGGTCATCGTGTCGTTGCCCTCATAGTTGAGGTTTTTCGACTTTTTTCGTGGACCTGTTTGTCTATATAAAAATGAAAGAATGCATCTAATTTTGTGCCTAAATGCATGGTGACATTAGCGTATGCACTTGATATAGATGCATGATGTATGAAAAGATTGAATGCAAGATGAAGGTAGCTAAATGCATGAATGTGACATGATTTTTTTGCCCTCAAAAGATTACCCGTGACTTCTGCTGGTCAGATCGAGTTCTTAATCTTTTAGGTGCGACAGTACCCCAACCTCATTTGGGTTTGATCACCTCTTTTTGAACATGCTCGCATCTGGGTGTATGCCCCAAAAGTTTTCATTATGTTCCATTGTTCAAGATTACTCTTGTAGCAAATTTAAAACTTTGAAGCATATTAAGTCATCCCCGGTTCAAGTCTGCAAGTTCATGACAGTTCATTATTAGGAGATAGAGATGCAATTCTGTAGGAGTAATTTTGAAGGTGCCCCAATTTTATCCTTTGAATTTAGGTGGTTCAAAAATTTAAACTTTGGAGTGATGTTATTTATACATTTTGGATGTTCAAGACTCGGATATGAACAAAATATATTTGTATTGCAACTTGTAGTTTTAATCCTTTACAAAATATTCTCACTACCATTGTTCTTAGGTTAGTGAGATTGGTTCACAAAACATTACTCTAAAAGAGATAAAAACTGCAAGGGGACCTGCTATGATCAAGATAGTACAACTCTTAAGCTTGATGGGCATGGTCTAGTTAAAAAAAACATTAATGACATACCCTTAATTGGCATATTCATGCTTCGGTAAAGGGTTTTTGTTCGTAGCTGTTCTCGCTGAGTCATCAAAGCTTACTACCCCAAGCTTAATAAAATTTTCCACCAACCTCTTGAAACCAATGCAGTTTTCAATAGTGTGGACCACTTGTCCTGCGTGATAATCACATTTTACATTGGCATCATCCATTTTGAGAAGGGAGGTTGTACCAGAGCCTGGTAAAAATGTGCCACCATATAGATATCGTACAACTGTTTGTACAATTCTCCATAAGAAACTGGTAATGGAGTAAACTCCATCTTCTTAGTATTCTTCCTCTAACCAAAATCTTGGCTTGAGGAGCCGTGAACACTTGTAGCTTTGGGTTGTATCACCGTTACTGGCTTTGAGTAGCCAACATTAAGAACTCTAGAAGAGTTTACTTTATTATCCTTTCTTCCATACGACGGCCTCTTGTGGGACGAATTTATGCCAGTATCAATCTTACCACTTTTAACGGCGTTTTCAATGAGCTCACCAGACAGCACCAGATCGGCAAAATTGGTAGTGGCATTGCCTATAATGTAATCTAAGATTGGACCTTCCAAAGTTTGGATGAATATGATGACTATCTCTTTTCCACCAAGAGAGGGTTGAACTTGTGCAGCTATGTCTCTCCACCGTTGTGCGTACTACCTGAAGCTTTCATTAGATTTATGTTTCATGTGCCGTAGAGTCCAGCGATCTGGTACCATATCACTGATGTGCCAGTACTGCTCTAGAAAAGCTTTAGCCAAGTCTTTCCATGACTTTATCTGATGACGGCTCAATTGATTATATTATCTAGTGGCAGATCCTGATAGACTATCCTAAAAACAATGCATCAATAACTTTTCGTCTCTACCATATCTTGTCATTCTTCGATAGAACATGGTGAGGTGAGCGCAGGGGTAGCTCGTCCCATCATATCTTTTGAATTCTGGGATCTTAAATTTTGTGGGTAACACTAAATCTGGGACAAAACTGAGTTCATTGGCGTCGAATCCACTGAAGGTATCCACAACTTCCATAGCTTCCATTTTTTCTTCGAGCTGTTTACAACGTTCTTTGATTTCTCTCGATGTCTCAGTCTTTGATTTCTTGGGTTCAATCAATTGGTCCATCTTGGAGACAAAATTTTTGGCTTGATATCCCTCCGGTTTAGCTTCTGATACAACAAGCAAATTTGTCGGAATAGAGATACTGGCCTGAGATGGTTAAGGTTTTTCCATAGAAATCACCACCCAGGGGTTGGTTTGAATTTTAGCCTGTGTAGGGGTAAACCCTGAAAGATATAAAAGATCTTCATTTTCCTCCCTGAGACCTGCCCCAAGGCTGATAGCATAAGCTTTTCCTTGTCCAAGAAACTTGCACCCTAACATCTGCGCCAATTTACCAAGTATATCTTGCTGAGATCTTGCGAATTGATCCCTTATCTCTTGTCGTGCCTTGGCTAGCTGGTCCTCCAATTTTTGGGTTAAATCTGCTTATAAGTCCATCTGATTCTGCTCAATCCTATCTAGTCTATCTTCGTTCACCATCTTTGTCTTGCGTCTTGTTCCGTAGTGATGTTGAATTGATTGGTCTTTCGTCTTTTCCAGTATGGATGTCACAGGGCATCCCAAGGTTCAGTATCAAAAATTTGAAATGCATGTAGATGCAAGGCATACGTTCTAAATGCAAAAGTATTGATTTGGACATGACGTTCATGGAATAACACTCACAACTATACGAGAATTGCAACCTTCGAATATTATATTTAATAGACATCTAGGTTACTAGATTTTCTCGGTGTACGGACACTTTCTACATTGTTCGCCATTCACAAGTCAATGCTCTATAATGATGAAATGCAAATGAGATTGTGATGATGTTATGCAATTATAGTGCGAATGAAATGGATGCGATATAAACATGAGGACAAAATAAGTTAGTACCGAATAAAATAATTAAATAAACAAAATAACAAACAAGGCACAAAAATAAAGCAATTAAAAACTGGACAATGCAATTAAAAACATCAAAACTTAAATCGGGTGACCGTTATCGGGCAAAATTTCGTGTGGCTCTACAAGGAGGGCTTCTATTGGCCACTATATGCAGGTTTGGTGCTAAAAAGGGTACCCGAATTGTCTTTGCTGTCCCCTACTAAGGGTAGCAAGGCACCCGATTATCACCCATTATAGGATCCTTTCAACCGGGTTCAATTCAGGGGGACCCATTCCTCTATGTCCATACGGAGAAACGATATTCCCACAAAAACATAGAGTATTAGAGCCCCGGAGGTACTTGCTAGGCCTATACGGGGAACAATATCCCCATGAAAGCAATGGCGTTTTCCCTCCACTTAAACGATCGGGTATGCTTATGAAAAAAACGCGTTAAAATAATAACCGAATATATAAGCGAATATTAATTTATATGGCACTTAAACTCGATATTAATAAAAATGGTAATCTACTCAAGGCTCGACTTTTCTTTTTAAAAAAAAGTCCCCAATGGAGTCGCCATCTATCATAAAGGTTTTCTTTGTGATCCCCAAGAAAAATTAAAAACCCGAAAAAAATTTAAAAATGAATTTTAGATTCGATATTTTATTTACATTTATGTATTTGTATGTGTGGGGAAATGGGGAATTTTAAAAATGCAATTAGATTTTGGGAATTGAGAAAAAAATGGAAATTTTTAAAAAATGAGTCGCCACCGACCACTTTGGTAGGTCGGACACCTTTAAAAAAACCAGAGATTCAAAAAGTTTGGGTTCAGAAGTCGGTTACGTACGAGGAATGGTTAGCACCCCCGATACGCCCAAAAAATGGTACCGAGTCGACTAGCATTTTTATTAATATCAAAATTTACGTGTTTAAGTGCCATTTAAATTAAAATTCAATTATATATGTGGTTTATTTTAAAAGCTCCGGTGTTTGAGGGATAAACGAAAACTACCATCTACGTCTTAGACTGGTAGCCAAGGTTATCGTCGAAAAAGGGAGCGCCGCATTGGCAAATTACATATTTGAATATTTAAAATAACAAAAATGGTAAATAATAAAAAAGTGAATAATTAAAACATAAATAAATATATGTACATATATATAATATACATATTAAAAATATATACATAAAAACTATAACGCAACACATATAAAAAAAACTATATATAATATAGCAAAATACATATAATATATATATATATATTAAATACATATATTAAAACTATAATGTAAAACACTAATAATAGATGACAAATATACATATAATATATACATAGCAAATAAATATATATATTAAAACCATATAATATATAAAACTATCTATTATAATATATACATATACACTCAAAATTATGATATTATACAAAACTATAAAAAGGGAATAAAATATATAATATATATATATTACGTATTATATATATATATACGCTTAAGAAATATGATAATAATAGTATAGAAAAATTATGGATATAATATTATATACATACATAAGGTACTTAAAAACATATACATAGCTATTTTTTCATATATATAAACATAGTATGTATGTAAAAACATATACTACTCAAATATACATAAAACATAATGTATTTATATACATATATATCCTACTTACAACATATAGGTAATACATAACTTAATATATAATGTAATATACATAGATATATACTAAAAACCATAAACAAATACATATCATGATAAAAAAAACACACATTTATAGATGAGAAGATTGAAAAACAAATATTAAACAACCACCAAGAATTAATCTAAATACATTATAACAACATATAGAAGCATACGAACATAAAAATATATAAAAAAGCATGTAAGAACGAAAAATAAATAAAAAATTACTAATAAAATTATTTCTATTAGATCATAAAAATAGATTACACCACAAACATACATAAAAAAATATACCCAAACCTAAATATGGTAGTGAGTTCTCTCCATTTCTTTCTCTAAATTGTGGTGTGGTTCTTTTTTCTTCTTATTGGATGGGAGACCAAATAAAAAAAATAATCCATGGCTCAAAATATATGGTGAGGGGAAATAGGGTGAGGTTGAGTGAAGTGTGGGAAAGCCCTTCAAAAGGGCATGGCTGCCGCATAGTGAGGCATGTGAGCTGCAGGGTATGGCATGCCTTGCTTTGCTCAATTTGCTATCTTTTTTTAGAATTTGCTATTTTTTAATTTTTGAATTTGGTTCGAATATGGTAAATGATTCGAATATAATTTGGGGTCGGTCAAAAAATAGGTATTACAACCATATGTGGGGGATGCCAGACGTTGAGGGAGATATGATTTGGGGGTTTGATTGAAAGAAATTAAAACTATAGGGTTTTTTAAGAAATTTATATTTTTTAAAGAAATTCAAAAATTAAATAAATAAAAAAATAAACCACGCGCTATGTTATCATTGGATGACGATATTTTTTAATAGTCGTTGACAAAAAATCTTATTTGAATTACGAAATGAAACGTTAGACATCAATTTAACCTGGAATAAACGTTAGGCATCAAACTGAAAAAAAAATAGTTTGAGTATCTTTCTGACGGTTAAACCTATAAATTTCAGTATTCTCACAAGTCACAGGGGGAGAGCACTCTTTGGTTTAAAACGAAAAATTATTAGATGGGCCTGACTCACCACATCATCCATGGTTTCATCCAATAT
Source organism: Hibiscus mutabilis (assembly GCA_019671005.1). Classification (NCBI taxonomy): domain Eukaryota; kingdom Viridiplantae; phylum Streptophyta; class Magnoliopsida; order Malvales; family Malvaceae; genus Hibiscus; species Hibiscus mutabilis. The sequence continues at coordinate 35,545,840 of CM033750.1, read as the reverse complement.
CATTTTTCCATATCATTTTTTTAAGTGAATCTTCATTTCTTTCCTATAAGGAGTGAGTAGTTACTTGGAAGTGTAGCGATATCCTTTTACGCTAAAAAATGAGGTTTTAACATCTATTTTTTGTTTTGAAAATAATATATTCCGTGGGGTTTTAAAAAAACTGTATTTTATTAAAAGAGATACATGACATATGAAGATGGTAACAAAAACATAAATACACATGCTAAGAAACATATGAAATAAATCATGGAAAAAGGCATGCTAAAAACATGAATAAACGAACTAAATAACGTGTTAACATGACTACACTCATAAAAACATAAAAAACAACAAATATGCATATAATACATACATGAATGCCATCACATACCATATAACCTAAGATGCAAGATGAACTTAAAATACATGCTACAAAAAACATACCAAAGAACATAAATATACATGCTAAAAATAATATATGAAAAATGCATGAGAGCAAAAATAAGCATGCTAAAAAATATGATAAAAAGGATACAAATATTTAAAATATGGGAAGAACAGAAATGAGATAGAAATAAAATAGGAAAATGAAATTAAAAGAAACTAAAACATGATTTAGGGACGAGATTTAAACTGAACAAAATTCTAGAGGACTAAAGTTGTAAAATACCCATGCGGCACACTTGAAATGAAAAAAAGAGAAAATGCGGAGGTCCTTATGGTGTAATTTTACTATTTACAAACTGAATTAGCTTAATTCAGGGGCGAAATTGAAAGATTTAAAAAAGAAAGGGGGACTGGGTATGTAATTAAACTAAGGGGCAAGCCGGATTTGAAAATACCAGAAATGCGGGAGGATTTATGAAGTAATTAAACATTTTTTTAAAAAAGAACTCTATAAAATAACCTAATGGGTTCGGTTTATGGCCTTTTGGCATTCAAAATTTTGGGTTTCAAAAACTCCATCCCTTTGTTTCTTTTTTTAACCAAAAACCTCCCCCCAAACGACCGCCTTTATTTCCAGAAAATGACGAACATCTGTCGTACGCACCGTCGCCGGCCGCCGCTCGCTGGCGCCAATGACTTCTAAAAAAAACCCGAACGACCCTTCTTTTTCATCTAAGCCCAAATCCAACCTTGGATTTAAGGGATCAGCCCCTTATTAACCTAGATCTAGGAAAACCCGAAGCAAAAACATTTTTAAAAAAAAAACACCCCGACCAGAGACATTATCCCCTCGATCAGCTCACCCCATGAGGGTTTATCGCCGGCCAGAGGAGATTCACTGGTGGTTTGGGTAAATTCTAAACTCTTTGTATCTTTTATTTATTTGCTATTATTTTTCAGAAGTAACATGCAAGAAAAGAAGAAGAAGAGGAATACCACTGGATAGCTTTTTGTATTTTCTCTTCAAAAACTGATTGTTGTTACAATTTTTGGTTGGTTTACATATATCCCCCCGATTTGTTTTGGTTGAAACAAGATATAAAAATACATATTTTTTTTTATCAAATTTGGTACTGACGAAATCTTTTTTTTTATTTTTCCTGTCTGGTGCATGTCCGTTTGGTGAGAGCCGGTGAGGGTAGTGTGTATGGAGGCAGAGGGAGCAAGGTGGCGTTGTCCGTCTTGTCAGATTCACTCATGGCCGTTGGATCATATCTGATCCAACGACTGTGATTACATGGGAAATGAGTGGCCTAGATCTGGTCTTGGAATGAGCAAGGCTGACTCTGATCTTGACATGTGGCATAGGAGATCGAACGGTTTCGCGCGTGCTACGCTCGCGCGAGTGGGAGATGAGCAGCCCGGGGGTGTGTTCCACGCGCGGCAGATGAAAGGACTCACGGCTTCAATCAGGACCGTTGGATCAGATCTGATCCAACGATCAGATCTTGGGCGACTGCAAGGAAAAGATAAGATATTAGATAGGGTTTTAGGATATTGGATCATTTGTTTTCGGCCGGTAATTATTTTGGGCCCCATATCTAATTGGACTGGACTGCTATAACAACTTATGTGGGTTTTGTAATATTATGGATTGGACTTAATTTAATTGGGTTTTTGTTTTCAGACTTGTTTATATATATATATATAGCTAATAATAATAATCATAATACGATACCAGATACACATGCATGTACACATATACGGACACCCAAACATATAACACACACATATGTTCAAATATTTACATATACCACATACATTTAAATGCAAACACTCATCTATATATATTTACACACAATTGATATAAACATATACATTAGTACACATATATAATACAAAACCGGCGTGACATAAAATGTAAACACACACGCTACGTACAACATTATAAATGCGTTCGTATATACACTACATATGTTATACATGCATTCACACATCACACACACATACCTCATATACACTAGTCACACGTACATATAAACACATAGTATAACACGCCCACATGCAATAATAGTACCATTTAATTATTATATTAACAATATTCACAAACTGGATAAAAATGAGTGATTACAATTGCCCCTCTTTGCTTGTTCTTGTGAAACGAGAACAAAGCAAAGACCAAAAACACTCATTTTTATCCGACTTCCCTGCTCACGACTTCAGAATCACGTGTTCTTCTAGTACTCTCTGCTTTTCCCCGGCCGAATCTTTAGACTCGCAAGTTCTCCCTATATAGAATTTCTTCACCTTCGGTTCTTCTTCGAGATTCTGGAGTTAGGGCTCTTCCTACATGGAGCCTTTCACTGGGGGCTCGAAAACGTAGGCTTCTCCTTTATATAACCTTTATCTTCAATTTTTTTCTCTTTTTTTCCTTTTTTTCTTTTTCCCTCTTTTCTGCTCATTTTTTCTTTTTCTCTTTTTTTCGTCATTTTCTCTTATTCTTTTTCTCTCTTTTTTTATTTTTTACAAAGCTGTTGATATCTTTGGACTCACGCTACTAAGACTGCCGCATCATGCCCGAAGGACTTATCACTATGCTCGAAAGACTTACTGGTGGCCCGAAGGTCTTATCATCATGCCCGAAGTACTTACTGATGGTCCGAAGGACTTAACATCTGGCTTCACGCTACTCTGGCTACCGTCATCTGGCCTCACGCTACTATGGCTGTTGCATCATGCCCGAAGGACTTACTGATGGCCCAAAGGACTTATCACCATGCTCGAAAGACTTAATGCTGGCCCGAAAGACTTAACACCATGCCCGAAGGACTTACCGATGACCCGAAAGATTTAACATCTGGCTTCACGCTACTATGGCTACCATCGTCTGGCCTCACGCTACTATGGCTGCCGCATCATGCCTGAAAGACTTACTGATGGCCCGAAGGACTTATCACCATGCTCGAAAAACTTAATGGTGGCTCGAAGGACTTAACACCGTGTCCGAAGAACTTATCGATGACCTGAAGGATTTAACATCTGGCTTCACGCTATTATGGCTACCGTCGTCTGGCCTTACGCTACTATGGTTGCCACATCATGCTCGAAGGACTTACTGATGGCTCGAAGGACTTATCACCACGCTCAAAAGACTTAATGGTGGCCCGAAAGACTTAACATCGTACCCGAAAGACTTACCGATGACCCGAAGGATTTAACATCTGGCTTTACGCTACTATGGCTACCGACGTCTGGCCTCATGCTACTATGGCTGTCGCATCATGCCCGAAGGACTTACTGATGGCTCAAAGGACTTATCACCATGCTCGAAAGACTTAATGGTGGCCTGAAGGACTTAACACCGTGCCCGAAGGACTTACAGATGACCCGAATTATTTAACATCTAGCTTCACGCTACTATGGCTACCGTCGTCTGGCTTCACGCTACTATGGCTGCCGCATCATGCCTGAAGGACTTACTGATGGCCAGAAAGACTTATTATCATGCTTGAAAAACTTAATGGTGGCCTGAAGGACTTAACACCGTGCCCGAAGGACTTACTGATGACTCGAAGGATTTAACATCTGGCCTCACGCTGCTATAGCTGCCGATCTTTTCTTTCTTTAGTAAATTCTTTGACAATTATTCAAATATCTGTCTAAAAACAAGCAAAAATTGACATGCCTCTATCTATATGATGCATGTAATGTCGTGCTTTCTTTTTCTTTTTTTTTTCTATTTTCTTTATTTTTTCTTCTCTATTTTCTCTCTTTTACCTCTTTTGTCTTCTTCTCTTTTTATCATCATTTTTCTCTCACTCTTTTTTCTTTCTTTTTCTTATTTCTTCTATTTTTTCTTCTCTTTTTCTGTTCTAAAGTCTTACGCTCTGGAAGATTATTTCTCAGATTTCCTTTCTTCTCTTCTGTTGCAGTATGCCCTTTGATCGGTTATTTATCTGATTCATGTCTTTTAACGCTTTCGTGATATAATTCTCTATCTTTTTTTCTTTTTTTTCTTTTTTCTCTCATTTTCTTTTTATTTTTAGACATGTTTTAAAATCCTATGCCCTGAAAAGTCATTCTTCGGATTTCTCTGTTTCTTTTTTTTGCAGTATGCTCAGTTTTGATCTTTATTTCTGTCAATTTTTGTTAAATGAGCACTCGCTCTTATTCTTTTGCACGAGCACCTGCCTTTCTTCTTCGGGATCTCTGGCCACTTCACAAACAAACTCTATATCATCCATGTGCAGAGATTCTTACCATTCTTCCTATTCTGCATTGCCCCACTCGATAATGAGCTCGTCTACCTTCCAACTCCTTTGACCCAACATTCTGAGTATTTGTTAGTTTCGTCATCGGGGTGAGCAAAATGCTTCTATGTTCTGAACTTAATCTCAATCTTCTTGCTGCCTCTTGACGGGAACCATTTCTCGATCCATGTGCTTTAATTCTTTGGAGACTCAATGTTTACCTCTTGCCCTCCCCCATATTTTGTAATCTCATTCTCGTCCTGGTTCGTCCTTCATTTTTTTGAACCAACCAAGGCATCATGGCTGAAACCCACTTTTTGTTCTTGAGCTGTTTGACACATATGCTCTTCTCATCATCTTCATCTTATACATTGTGGGGTCGTTTCTGGTTAGGTGCTCCAATAATATCCGCAACCTTGTGTTCTGGATCTTATCTCTGAAGTAATACATGGAAATTTTTGTTGTTTTAACTTGTCAATTTGTTGATTGGCATTCCACTGAAGGGTATCATTTAGATTAACATACAAGATCTTGAAATCACAGAATAAGAGCTCTAGATATCAAGTGCAAGAGCGTCTTAGATTCAACCATTCAGTAATTCAAGGCTGTGAAATCTTCCCAGGTGACTCGGTTCATCCTCATGATTACCGCGTTGCTGCATAATACTACTCTTTCTCAATTCTCATTATCTGCTCCGCCCTAAAAAATGATGGGCTTGTATGACCACTCGAGCATAGAAATATTACTCTAAGAATAGAGCTCTAGGTGGTGCGAGTTTTAATTTTACCTATGCTATCGTTTATTTTTCTCTCTTTTCTTTTCTCTTCCTTTTTCTTTTCCCTTTTTTTCTTCAATTTTTTTTCTTTTTTTCTTTTTTAAGCTTTTATCATTATTTGAGGAAATCAATTCGTCACAGTCCTTTGTCTTGAGGACAACGTTAGAGCAAACAACATTGCCCCAAGTTACTCGACATAGTCACGATTTGAAAATATTACCATCACTCATGAAGCTAAGGTTTCTTGAATTGGATGGTGTATTGCCACATTATCGCTTCAGCGGAGTGCCCCAAAATTCTCACACTCTTATTCGAACAAGCCTATTACCAGGTTTCGAACATATGAGTGTTTTTTATTATTATTTTCTCTTTTTTTCTTTTTATTTCTTTCTTTTTCTTCATTTTTTATCTTCTTCTTTTCCTTCAATTCTTCCTTTTTTTAATTCTTGTTTTTTATGCCTAGAGTTTCAATTTCAAGCAACTCTACATGGTTGACATTTGGAGCTTTTCGTCCTTGAACATCATCGAAAGAGTAGTAATATTGCTTTGCTAACCAGAGTCTGGTAGGGAAGATCACACCTCATCGTTGTCACAACATCCATCTAATGTCACATCTTGCAATTGATATACAGTGTCCTACAACGGCGAGAAAATATACATATATGTGCTTTCATGAACATTATATGTTAAGCGAAATGTGTTCTTCATTGGAATAATAATCAACAAACATGCCCATTCGCAAAAGATCTTTACCACATGTGGGATACAGGTAGTAAAGTTGATTCCTTGTATTACTTCAAGAAACTCTTTTAATGTAGAGACACTCTAGCTTCCTCAGCACTATGCAGACTTGCCCCTCATCCTTGGTCCTCCACTGTTGGATCAGCTCTTGTGTCAAGGCCCCATCATTGATCAGCTTCTTGATCTCCTCCAATAAAGGTCTACATTTTCTGGTGGGATGCCCCGGTGCCCCTATATGGAATTCACATGTGCTACTCGAGTCAAAGCTATGGGCATATGAATTAGGTGCAATCTTCATCGGTCTAGAAGCAAAATAGTGACCCCCTACCAAATGAGGCCATATGTCTGAGATGGATGCTCCGAACATTTCCAAATTTGCGCTCGTCCGAGGAATTTTCCTTGATGACCCCAATGTGTCAGTCTGTCTTCTTCTTTTACGGCCACGCAAACCCTAGAGATGACACTCATTTACCTCTCCGTCTTTATCTATCTTATCTTCGATTCGGTCCTTGGACTTATACCCTAATTTTCCTTATTTGATTGTATATTCTATTCTCTCTCCAATCGTCATGAAATCTTCGAATCTGTTTCTCGATTTCTCCAACATCACATCGAAGAAAGGAGAGGGAAGCGTTGCATGAAACACGAGAGTTAACTCTTCTTCTACTATAGGAGGCTGGACTTGGGTCGCCAAACATCGCCACTTTAGTGCATATTCCTTGAAGCTTTCATTTGGTCTCATTTTCTCATTCTGAAGAAACTGACGATAGGGCGCTAAATCTAAAGCATATTTGTATTGACTCAAGAAGGCATTAGCAAGGTCACCCCATGTCCTAACTTGGTTTCTATTCAAACAGTTATACCACACTGCTGCAGGTCCCGTCAGGCTATCGTGAAAGTAGTGGATCAACAACTCTTCATTCTTCATGTATCCCTTCATTTTTCTACAAAACATGGTCAAGTGAATCTTCGGGCAGCTAGTTCCGTCATACTGCACAAATCTGGGAATCTTGAAATCTGAAGGAATGACTAAATCAGGGATTAGGCAGAGTTCTCTCGTATTGAAAACATTTATCTTTTCTTTCTTCTTAAGCTTTTTCTCGATTCTTTCTTCTAGTTGGTCAAGCCTCGACTCTTTAGCTCGTTCCATTTTCCAACTAATTCTGCCATTGAACCCCAAGTATTAAATGATGAAGTGCCATGCGATGATAAAACTATTAAACAATGCAAATGATGTGATGCAAATGCAATGCATAAATGCAATAAGGCATCGATTTCGCAAGTGATCCCCATAGAACGATGTTCATTGAGGCCAAAAGGTTTCATTATATCATATATTAAATATTTACAGTTACTAATAAGCTTCAGTGCCTACTTTCTTAACTTCGTCCAGTAGTCCGGTCAGCTTGCCTCTGTGGTCCAATACTTGGTCCATGTTCTGACTAAGCCTGCCACCTTGTTGAGCCGCCTTACCTACTCGGGTAATATCGATATTTGGGTCTTTATCTATCCCCTGCTTAGTCTTTCGCAACTTGGATTGGCATTGCTCTGTCGTAAACTTCATCACGAACCTTGTATTCACGTAAAGAAGTCTCGAGCTATTCCACTTACTCCTTACTTTCCAACTGAAGAGTGTTGGATTGTCATTGCTCTATCGTAAACTTGTTTCCAAAACTCTTGTTAATGGCTAAGTTATTTTGTAACTCATCTCTGGAGACTATCGTACCTATTCCCGATTTCCTCAAACTTATCTGATAACAGCCTGACTTGATTCTCGCTTGACTAGTTTCTCTTCTTCCAATATTCTAAATCGTCCTTCAACTGAACAACACCGTTCATCTATTCTTTAAATGTGACCCAATCTGAAGAGTGTTGGATTGTCTCGAGCTATTCCACTTACTCCTTATTTTCCAACTGAAGAGTTTTGGATTGTCATTGCTCTGTCGTAAACTTGTTTCCAAAACTCTTCTTAATGGCTAAGTTATTCTGTAGCTTATCTCTGGAGACTGTTGTACCTATTCTCGATTTCCTCAAACTTACCTGATAACAGCCTGACTTGATTCTCGCTTGACTAGTTTCTTTTCTTCCAATATTCTGAGTCGTCCTTCAACTGAACAACATCGTTCATCTATTCTTTAAAGGTGACCCAATATGATATTCTTAAACACTCAGTAAAGCTTCTGGTGATCATTCTGCAAATTCAATTTTATCCAAGTTACCTCTCTCTTATCTAAGCTAGCTGAACTCGAAAGAATATCCCTCTCCTGGGATGACCCTATCTCTGATCTTCAAATTTAACTCGCTTGAGTGAACCACTTCGGTATTACTCAAACTTTGTCCTGGATATTGATTATTCCTCGACTTTGCCCATCGGGTGATTGTTAGCTCACTATAGAATTGGGGAACTCCGTCTTCGAAACCCAAAATTCTCATCGCGATAAGATCTTGAACTTGTTCCTCAGGGCCATGCAATCCTCAGTACTGTGACCCAAACTTCCTAAAAGGCAACTACCTCTAGCACGTGTGTCGTAATCTCTCGGATAAGACAATCCCTTCGCTAGAGACTTCACCGAGGTAATAAGGCTCTTCTCGATGAACATTAGGAGTAGTTCGGTGTACCTCACAGGAATCAAGATGTACTTCTTTTCATTACTTGCTTCTCGGGTTTTTTCTGGACCAAGCTCTACTTTTTGAAAGCCCGACTAAAACATACCTTCCGCCTGTTTATTGATGCGGATCACAAAAGGGTTCAATTTGTCGTATTTGGCTGGCTTGGAGGTAAAATTCTAACTATCCCGCTCTCTATTCTGATCCTTAATCGATTCTTCTTTCAGTTCAATGGATCGCTTACGTTTCGTCAAAGTATTCATCTGATTCATCACTTCTTCCCTCTGCTTCTTGCAACTCTTGTACTTTACTTTGCTCATTACCAGTACCGTGTCTAACCTGAAGTCTTCAAATGGTTCCTCTTCTATTGTCTCCGATCTTGTTCTGGGACAAAACCCTGCATCCGTGCCCTCTAATATCTGACAGACAACCCTTTGCCAATTATGAACGATTTCTGAGATTTGAGAAACCACTTCGGGAATCAATACCCTATAAATGCGAGAATGCATGCAAATGCGGTGTTGATTCTCGAACAGTCTTTAAAAACTCTCAATAGAGAAAATGTCTGTTTGCAAGAAATTAATAATGAATTACAGGTAACATTTAAATTTATTCTGGAGACCTTGACTTCAGAAAGCAAAACCTGTGCTCTACGTCTCGACGTCATCTTCAGGATGATGGATGACTTCGTCTTCTCCTCTTATTCTATTCCTTGGACTCGTGACGTCATGATCTTTATTTTTGTGGCTTCTGAAAAGGACATCAACAAGTGCATGCATAATGCAGATAATATCTTTTCTTCTGTAGATCTGGGTGCAAACGAATAATACATCTAAACATGGATGAATTCTATCGATCCTAGGGGAGTACTTTAAAACTTTTTTGGGGTTTAAATTAAAATTCTCAAGGATCATTTGGTTTAAAAATTTCCCCTATTTTATTATCAAAAAGTTTTAACTTACTTAAAAAATAAAACTTTTAGGTTTCTTTTTGTTATTATTATTCTGAAAGTTTTAGGAGGGAAAAAGATTCAAAGCAAAATAATAATTTTTTAAAGGAGTTAAATTAAAATCTTTGAGATTTTTACAAAAGGGTTAAATGTGAAGATTTAAAATTGGGGTTCTGCGGCCCTGACTGAATCTTCTGCGTCGCACGTGCCTTACTATCGTACCGTCTTCTTTCTAGATTGGTGTTTGCTTAGCCTAACTTGATATTGTAATATTATCGTTTCCGGCAAAGCATACGTTTTCTATTTTGAAAGCCTTTTAATGAATTATTCTTGAATCAACATCATGTCATGATATGCAACATGAATGCAAATAAAGGCGTTGATTCCGCTGGTAATCACCCTTTCGAACGACTTTCATATGAACTAAAGGGTCCAAATTACAAAAAGGGTCCACATTACAAAAGGAGTCCCTATTACAAAAAGTCTTAATTACAAAACAAAGTTCTACACATAAGCCTTAGCTCTACCTCCTAGCTCCTCGATAGCTCTGAGCAACTTGATAAACCTTGGTGCTTCTTCCATTATGGGGTTACGAAAGGTCGGAGAACCGTGGCTTCGGTAGCTAAGTCATTCACACGCCTTGTAACTCGTTGTATGTCCACCATCAGGGTCTCGTGTGTATACTTTGGCACTACACGCTTGCTCGACAAATTGTTACCTCGGATGTGTTGGTTAATCTCTGACCAATGTCGCATGACTGGATCGATGCCGTCCTTCTTAAGACACATTTTTTCCATGATGAAAGATTTTCTAATCGGGCAAACCACTTTAATCAACGCCTCTATGTAATGTGGATGCAATGATAATGCAACAAAAGTATGTGTAAAATAAAAATAAGAATAAAACACAAAAAGAAATGAGTTAGTACCGGATAAGAATAATAAATACATAAATAAAAGGACAAATTAAATAAGGTAAACAAACAAAACAACCCTATTTATCCCGTCTAAAACACCTAAGGTTATCCGCATGGCTCTAAAGGGGTGGGTTTCTATATGTTCTCTACATGAAGTGTTGGTGCTAATAGGTACCCGAATTGTCATTGTTGTCCCCAACTAAGGGTAGTAAGGCCCCCGATCATCACCCATTATAGGCTCCTTTCAATCGGGTTCAATTCAGGGATATCCATTCGCTTATGCCTACACGAAGGAACGATATCCTTACGAAAGCAAAAGGTACTCGAGCCCTGAAGGTACTTGCTAGGCCTACACGGAGGAACGATATCCTCATGAAAGCATTAGCGCTTTCCCCCCACTTAAAAAAAGATGGGTTTATATGCCAAATTTTAAATGTGTTAAAATAAACGCACAATTATAACCGAATGTTAATTTAATAGTCACTTTAATCTGAAACTTCTAATATTAATAAAGCGATAGTTATTTAAAAAGCTTGACTCTCATTTTGTTCTTGAAAAAAACAAAAATTGGTCCCCAGCGAAGTCGCCATCTGTAGCGATATCCTTTTACGCTAAAAAACGAGGTTTTAACATCTATTGTTTTGTTTTGAAAATAATGTCTCCTGTGGGGTTTTAAAAAACCGTATTTTATTAAAAATGGAGTCGCCACCGGCCACTAAGGTAGGTCGGACACCGTAAAACCAGAGAATTGAAAACTGTTGGGTTCGAGAGTCGGTTACGGATGGGGAAGGATTAGCACCCCCACACCGCCCAAAATTGGTACTTTAATAATTACCGTTTTATTAATATTAAACTTTTCGGATTAAAGTAACAATTAAATTAAAATTTGGTTATAAGTGCGAGTAAATTTTAAAAGCCCCGTTATCCGAGAGTAAACGCCCAACCACCATCACTACGCCTGATACTGGCCCTGTTTACGCTCGGATAAAAAGGCACCGCATTGACAATTTATATTCCATTATGCAACCTTAAAAAGCAAAATATAAAACAATTTGTATTGACATGATATTTTAAAAAACATAACATATGAGTATTACAAAATTTGAACAAAATAAATGCATGAACATAATATGTCGCAATAATAAATAACAAAGTATGCACATAAACACGAAAAAAAGAAAAAATGTGCCTTCAAAATTGATTAATTAAATATGACATACTTGAACTTATAAAAAAACAAATGAAAAACATGCATGATATATATAAAATGATACTAAACTGACAAATCAAAATAAGATGCTAACAAGTAAAAAACATAATGCTTTATCATATGATATAAAACATAAATACGAACATAAGCGAAAACACCAGTCTAGATGTCAGAGGGCTAAAACAAATTAAAACATGAAAATGAAAGGGAGATAACGTTTTTCAAAAATAAACTAGCACATATATAACACCTAAACATATTAAAATTACAAGACAACATGTACATGATATATAAAAAAAGCACAACACTTAATTAATAACGCAACACTACTACAAAAAATGTACCAAAATTATATCACATGACACGATGTGCATATGTAAAAACACATAACAAACTTATCATCCATCCTGTGCATGGACCTAAGATACAAGACACGAAAGAGATACATGACATATGAAGATGGTAACAAAAACATAAATACACATGCTAAGAAACATATGAAATAAATCATGGAAAAAAGGCATGCTAAAAACATGAATAAATAACGTGTTAACATGACTACACTCATAAAAACATAAAAAACAACAAATATGCATATAATACATACATGAATGCCATCACATACCATATAACCTAAGATGCAAGATGAACTTAAAATACATGCTACAAAAAATATACCAAAGAACATAAATATACATGCTGAAAATAACATATGAAAAATGCATGAGAGTGTTGCGTGTAATAAGTGCTACGCAAATGTGCAAGTATACACGTTGCAAGTAATAAAGTGATACGAGTATTGAGTATTGTCTCCACAAGGATTGGTTTGGGCCACTTTGCTTAAGTTACTGCACTATGAAAATAAAAACACAATTGATAATAGAGGTTTTAATTAACGAGAAAACTAAGAGCAATAAACTAAAAGAATAGATGAAATTAAAATAGAGTGAATAGGCCAGGTTATCGTGAGTTGTGGAGTGATAGCCGATTGGATCGTATTGGTAAAAGAGTGCAAGGGCAACTCAGTTGCCGTGGCAACTTGCACAGCGGGGTTGCTTTGGCAGCTAATCGATGGTTGCCTGGGCGACTAGATGGGCAACTACTTGGGCGTCTGGGCAGCAACTTCAAGGTTCGACAGAGCGTTCTTTAATGGTTTCTTCTTATCCCTAAGTCGAAACTCTAGCTACTTGTGCATGCCTTGATAATACATCCTTGCGTGAATCAAGGGTGAACAACAACCAATCTTGCACTCCTCTTAGCCGTTGAAATCCTTAACTTATTCCTAAGCCGGATTAATCTTCACCATCAATAGATTGAATAAAGACCATACTCATTCGTTTCTTGAATCTAACTCTCCCGGTATTAGATAAATGGATGATGTTACGAGATCCTCTCCCAATTCACTCGCAAACAAGAATAAGAACCAAGAATGAGTAAACCTTGAATTAAAGGTGCAAACTCTTATTACCTAAACAAAATCCAATTGTTTTTCACAACAAAAAAACACAATAACCCCAACCAATCAAGTTAGTTCATGGTTGGGTTCAAAAGATATACAATGAATAATCCCCAAACCATGAATCTAATAGAAGCAAAGAAGAAGAAGAAGAAGAAATCGAACTCTCTCCCCCTTGCTCTCTTGTCGAAATTTCTCTCCTCTTGCCTTTGGAGTTGTCGAAATTTTCCCTCCTCTTGCTCACTTGGAGTTGACGGCTTGGTGATCTATTTACAGGGCTAGGTCAAAGTCCTTCTTTGAGGAGGAAGTTAAGTTGGAATTAAATTATCTTTAAAGAATATAATTCTTTATTATAATTATATTCCTTCTAGAACTTCTCCTATCTTCTTGGAATTTAATTCTTCTTTAACCTCTTCATGGAAATCAAACTCCTTTGGGATTTAGCTTTGTCCCACGTCATCTTGGGCTTGTCTAGTCATCAATTTCGACTACCATATCACCTTATTCTTTGTCGACAATTGCCCTAGCAACTGGCTCGGCGTCTCTTTCATGCATTAGCCTGGCAACTAGCTCGGCATCTCCTTCATGCACTGCCCTGGCAACTGGTTCTAGCCTTGTTTAGGCAAGTGATTCTGCACACACACAAAAACACACCAAAGCAGCATCTTTTTCCACAAAAATCACCAAGTTATGTAATCAAGCTCAACAGTGGAAAGAAACATGAATTAATGCATGAATGACTAATTATGCAATTAATATGAGCTTAAGTCTAACAATAATATGAGTAAAAAGGGTAATAAAAATAGTACTTTTGAACACTTATCAGAGAGCAAGAATAAGCATGCTAAAAAACATGATAAAAAAGGACACAAATATTTAAAATATGGGAATGACTGAAATGAGATAGAAATAAAACAGGAAAATGAAATTAAAAGCAACTAAAATATGATTTGGGGGCGAGATTGTAAACTGAACAAAATTCTAGAGGACTAAAGTTGTAAAATACCCACGTGGCACACTTGAAATGAAAAAAGAGAAAATTGCGAAGGTCCTTATGGTGTAATTTTACCATTTACAAACTGAATCATCTTAATTCAGGGGCAAAATTGAAATATTTAAAAAAGAAAGGGGACTAGGTATGCAATTAAACCAGGGGGCAAGCCGGATTTGAAAATACCAGAAATGCGGGAGCATTTATGAAACAATTATACCATTTTTTAAAAAAAAACTCTATAAAATAACCTAATGGGTTCAGTTTTTGGCCTTTTGGCATTCAAATTTTTTGGGTTGCAAAAACTTTCACCCTTTGTTTATTTTTTTAACCAAACGACCGCCTTTATTTCCAGAAAATGGCGAGCCTCCGCCGCTTGCTGGCACCAGTGACTGCTAAAAGAAACCCGAACGACCCATCTTTTTCATCTAAGCCCGAATCCAACCTTGGATTTAAGGGATCAACCCCTTTATTAACCTAGATCTAGGAAAACCCAAAGCAAAATTTTTTTTTTAAAAAAAAACACCCCGACCAGAGACATCCTCCCCTCGATCAGCTCACCCCATGAGGGTTTATCGCCGGCCAGAGAAGATTCACCGGCGGTTTGGGTAAATTCTAAACTTTTTGTATCTTCTCTTTATTTGCTATTATTTTTCGAAAGTAACATGCAAGAAAAGAAGAAGAATGGGAATACCACTGGATAGCTTTTTTGTATTTTCTCTTCAAAAATTGATTGTTGTTACAATTTTTGGTTGGTTTACATATATCCCCCCGATTTGTTTTGGTTAAAACAAGATATAAAAATACATATTTTTTGATCAGATTTGGTACTGACAAAATCTATTTTTTTTCCTGTCTGGTGCATGCCCGTTTGGTGAGAGCCGGTGAGGGTAGTGTGTATGGCGGCAGAGGGAGCATGGTGGCGTTGTCCGTCTTGTCAGATTCACTCACAGCCATTGGATCAGATCTGATCCAACGGTTGTGATTGCATGGGAAATGAATGGCCTAGATCTGGTCTTGGAATGAGCAAAGCTGGCTCTGATCTCGACATGTGGCAGAGGAGATCGAACGGTCTCGCGCATGCCTTGTACGCGCGAGTGGGAGATGAGCAGCCCAGGGGTGCGTTCCACGACGGTAGATGAAAGGACTCCTGGCTTCAATCAGGACTGTTGGATCAGATATGATCCAATGGTCAGATCTTGGGCAGCTGCAAGGAAAAGATAGGATATTAGATAGGGTTTTAGGGTTTTACGATATTGGATCATTTGTTTTGGGCCACATATGTAACTGGACTGGACTGTTATAACAACTTATGTGGGTTTTGTAATATTATGGATTAGAGTTAATTTAATTGGGTTTTTGTTTTCAGACTTGTTTATATATATATATATAGCTAATAATAATAATAATAATAATAATAATAATAATAATACGATACCACATACACATGCATGTACACATATACGGACTCCCAAACATATAACACACACATATGTTCAAATATTTACATATACCACATACATTTAAATGCAAACACACATCTATATATATTTACACACAATTGATATAAACATATACATTAGTACACATATATAATACAAAACCGGCGTGACATAAAATGTAAACACACACGTTACGTACAACATTATAAATGCGTTCGTATATACACTACATATGTTATACATGCATTCACACATTACACGCACATACCTCATATACACTAGTCACACGTACATATAAACACATAGTATAACACGCCCACATGCAATAATAATACCCTTTAATTATTATATTAACAATATTCACAAACCGGATAAAAATGAGTGATTACAGGAAGTTACGTTGAAATGAGTGAGTATTATTGGATGGGCCATGAATGACGTGGTGAGCCGGGTCCATCTAATAATTTCTCGTTTAAAACCGATCAAACCAACCTATTCGATTAATTTTATTGGTTATTTTGATCGGTTATCATTTTTTAATTCCCAAACCAACAAGATCGTAAAAATCTGACTTGTATAAATATTAGGGTAAACAACACAATTAGTCATTAAAGTATTCATTTTTTATTTTAATTATTGAACTTTTTTTGACAAAATCGTCACTAACATTACGTTCCTTTTTATTTCAATTACCGGCCGTTAAAAATTATTTTGCTATAAAACCAAAGAAAATAAAAGTGTTCAAATGAGCAATGAGGGAATCAAACATAGGACATATATATAAGAGGACCAAGTGCCTAACCGCTAAGTCAAACCCAAATTTGTTATATTTTCACCCAAACTTATATTTAACTTAACCAATTAACTATCTAATATAAATTAAATCTAATATATATGTCAACTGATTAAATACTAATATAATTCTATTTAATTTTTAGAATAATTTAATATTAATTTTATAAAAATAAATAAATATTTAATTAATTTGTTTTATTTCCAAGTAAAATTGAAAAATAATTATAATTTGCCTTTCAATTTTAATCATAATTTAAGCTAATTGTTAGTTTGATTATAACATATATTAATTATATAATTTGATTTAGTGGTTAGGTGAAAATATAAGAAATTTGGTGCTTGAGTTAGTAGTTAGGCACCCGGTGAAAATAATGATGGGTATGGAGAATACGTGACCGAGGAATGCATCAGGTCATGATTTGTCCGGGCGCATGGGCTGCGTCTAATATTTGTGTACTTATGGATTTATGTTTGATACCCTTGAAGAGTTCAATAATGCTTCTGTAACATATTTGAAATTCATTACGAATAATATTATTTAAAAAGGGATGAAAGAGTTATTCAACTTAAATTTTAATTTTATTTTAAAATATAACTAATTATATGTCGAGTCATTAGAATTTTTAATAATTATTTAAAAATTACTAAAAAAATAATTGTATATATTATTATTGATGTGTAATGGTGTATGTTACCCGTTTTTGAATAAAATTTAATTTAAAATCATGGGGATTTGAAAATGTGAGTTGAATTCTACCTTAGAATTTAGTTTTTAAAATACGTGTTAGGTATTAATTACCGGGAAGCAGGTTTGATCTTAGAAATTTGGCATATGAAGTCAACTAAAGGTGGGTAAAAAGGCCGATTATATTGACTTGTTCCTGATTTTTTGGGACACTAATGCTTTTCTAACATGGGTGATTGTCTTAAATCATTCCATTAAGATGAGATAAGAAATTAAATATATTTATCTTCAGAATAAAATAATACTAAGTTTTTAGTAACATAACATTGGGATAATTTAGTCAAAAAGTTAGTAATTATATATTTTTATAATTAGCGTAAATTAAGTAAATCATCATTGACTTTTATTCTCAAACCTATTCTGGACATTAAAGTTTTAAAATGTTCAATTTACTCACTGGAGTTTAGACATTTGACGCTTTTTGGTCACTGAAGTTTAGACATTGGACATTTTTTGTCACTGAAGTTTAGACATTGAATGTTTTTGTCACTCCACTGTTCACTGTTGTCGTCATTCAGTACCAAATTTCATCAGTCATTTCATCTCGCCCCCATGAGTCCGAATCTAACCTCCATTTTATCGAAAAGTGCCCTACCGATCTCCCCCTCTATCGTCGGATAGAACTCGTTTCTCAGTGTATTGCTTTTTTCGTGCCGGTGAAGCTTTCTACCGTTCGGCGGTAAATGACACCGTCAAAAAGCTAACGAAAGAGTGATAAAAACGTTCAATCTTTAAACTTCAGTGAGTAAATTGAACGTTTTGAAACTTCCGTGACCAAAATAGGTTTGAGAGTAAAGTTCAGTGATGATTTACGTAAGTCATCCTTATAATTATTTAAGAATTTGACTAAATTGGATTCCATTTAATTAAGTAACGACTCAAATTTTGAATCAACGTTCATATGTTGACTCGAGGAATGGATGGATCAATTAGTAAGCATGATTGGACTTATTGGGTTGAATTTAAGCTTATTGGATTGAGAATTTAGAGGGGAAATGATGTTTTTGAATAAAGGGTAAAGGAGGTAGGACTTGTAAGGTGATTAATGCCTTGTGGAAAACAAGGCTGCACAAGCCTCAATTCCCTTTATCTTCACGTGAGGGTTTATGAGAACATGAAAAATGCACGTCTCCTTTGTCTTGTGCGACTCTTTTATTCACATAGTAATTCCTCTCTTTTTTCTTCAATCTATAAATGAACTAAAGGAATAATTTTTCATTAAAACCAATCATCTGCATCATTTGAGCTTCAAGAAAAGCTCTACAGTTTTCTAGTTCCATGGAAGGAAGCCATAAAAAGGATTTTAGAGAAATTTAAGAGCAAGAGAGCTTTCCATTTTTTGTTTTTTGTATTCCAAACATGTATTTTCCATCATTTTGAATGAGTTGAAAATTCTTTTTTATGTGTTTAACGTAGCAAAAGAGGTTGGATAGTCCTCTAGAGTAAAAGGAAAAGAGATGATTGCAGGTAAGTCAACGAGCTTTCTTTTTGTCGGAGGTTGAGGTAATACGCATGAACAGAGTTAAGAATCAAGATCAGGGGTAAAGTATGATATATTACTTGTTAAGTGTATTCATGGCGAGTGTTCTTGGGTAACTGACATGAAAATGATGACACGTGTGATATTTTAATGTTAATAACATATTTTATTGGTGTCCAAAAATTAGCAAGAACGTTGCACTCTAGAGTTGTTTTTTGAGAAATTATTCTAACAAAGAAACAAGTCAATACTAGTTCAATTATTCCATCTATAAAATAGGCTAAATTCTAGGTATGAACTTGGAAGTAATGTAAGGAATCTTTACTTTATTTCAATGGAGGTGGTTAATTAAAACTTAAAAAGACGTTTCGAATATGAAATTAAAGTTGAATGGTTGGCACGTGAGAAACGATCCTAAAAAATTTGATGAAGTTTCACACACCCTATAACATTCACAAAAGGTTCGAAATCCGTTGACAGATCTATAAGTTGCACCCATTTTTTGAAAAATTGAGAACGTGTGAAAAATAGCTTGACGATCGGTCTTTTTATAAAATTAGAATTTTCTGGCCATCTTAATTTAATCTTGAAATTTAGGGTTTTCGTATTAAATTTAATTTTCTTTTATTTATCTTTTAAAAAAATATTTGGAGTCGCCACCGATCACTTCGAGGTAGACCGAACACCGAAAAATAAACCAGAGATTATGTCTTTAAAAATTGGGTTTGGGAGTCGGTTACGTGTAAGGAAGGATTAACACCCTTACGAACGTCCGTTATCGGTACCTTTAATTTTACGTGGCATTTTGGCATTTCGAATAATAATTTGAATTTAATTTATCCCATAATTATTAATTGAATTTAAGTTCTGAATGCAGATATCCTTTTATAAGGAAATTCATTTTGTTCGAATATGAGATTAAAAGCACCCTGTTAGGTGGCACCCCTATTCATATTTAAATTGAATTTCCAACTTAAAAGGTTTTTAATGAATGATATTTTATTGTCTTGTCAATTTTAAGTACTATTCCTAAAAAGGCTCTAATTAATTAATTATTAAAAGCTATGAATATTAATAAATTTAATGGCTTTTATGTGAAAATGCCAATTTCTTGAACACCTTTCATATATTTAAAGCCCTTAAATTAATCATACTCCTAATTAGTTATTTCCTCTAATTAATTAAAGTTCTAGTCCTAATTAAGGCTCTAACAATTTATTATTTAATATTATAGGTGAAAATGTATATCGAATATACACTTTAATTAACTACAATGTATTAATTATTAATTATTTGATTTTAGCTAAAAATTAAATTAATAATCGATTTTAAGTAAGAAATATATTAAATGTAATTTTAAGAAATCCATGTGATAACACTCCAATTGTAAACAATGGAACACCATCCATATTTGGATTCCAAAACCATATTTAATATACTTTTAATATTTACAATTATCTATCATATTTAATTATTGAACCCTAATTAAAGAAACCTAAACTAAAGGCTCTATTAATTAATATCTAAGTGCATTTAATTATCTAACAAAAACATACTATATGCTATTTTTAAAATATGCATACATATAAACTAATAACAATTAATTGAAACAATTAAATAATTAATTAAAACAAAACAAATTGAATATTAAAATTGACTTTTATTAATATGAGGACTAAAATGTAGAAATTACAAATCTAAATACCAGATACAAAGACCCAAAGGTGACCAAATTGCATAGATTACAAATCTAGGGATACATTTTTGGGATGAGGGGGACCTAATTGAAAGAAAGACAAAACCTAGAGGACAAATTAAGGGGGAAAAGTGACTAAATTGAGAGGAATGTAAAGTTTGAAGCTCAAACTATAAGACCTAGAAAGAAGGGCGCGGATCCCCTCTGCCCGACCCGACTTGCATTCGCGAATCCTCCATACCCGGTGCCAAAACGGCACCATTTAGGTACTGGTATATAAACCTTTTTCCTAAGCCAAAACCGACTCTCTCCTTCATTTTTCCAAATTCCCTCCCTCTCTCTAACCTCACTCTCTCACCAAACCCTCTGCATACTAACGTCCCATGCCCAAAAATCTTCTCTCAAACAAATCAAACAACCTCATTTTCACTTGAGTTCATCACGTGTTCTTCACTATTATGAAGAACACGATGAAAGCCGCCTTCAACCTCCACCTCAACCACCATTCAATCTTCCGCCGCCCTCTCCAGCCACCTTTGGGTGTTCGCCGGCAATCGGGATTCGAATCTCGGCCGTCGCAGGAGACGCCGACCGCCAAATGGCGATTTTCGGCGACCGTCTAAGCTCTGGTCATCCCTGTCTTCATTCCGACCACCAAACCTAATCCTCTAGCCACCGCCTCACTTCGGCCGACCGCCGCAAGGCGATTTCTGGCCGCCGCCAACCGCCATAGCCGGACCCTCAAATTACCCAAAAACCCTATTTTTAACCCTAAAGCCTAAAATCTACCCAGATCCGGTAGGATCTAACCCATATTTCCCCAACCTAGGCTACCCGAAACCACTATCAACTCCAACGAAACCCTAACGCCCGCCGCCAAGAAAATTTCTCCAATATTCCTTTATATTTTCCAGTTTGCTTTCGGTTTTATGAATAAATGAACTAATATTTTCATTCATTTTATAGGAAATCTAGAAGACGAGGAGAATATACCTCCCGGTAATTTTTTGATGTCCGGCCACCGTTCGTTCACTGCTCCGACGGTAGTTCGGCTTCAGGCAGTTAGTCTCCCGAGGTAACTATCTCTCTCATCTTATTATTACTTTTATTTATTATTATTGTTGCTTTTTAATGATTAATTATTACTAATCTGACATTTCTCTTTCTTCCTATTTATAGGGTCTGAACAAAGCTGACATTAACAAAACCAGGATCCCAGTGAAATAGTTTGGGCGAATCCGAGACTGACATGTGGACTTTTTTGGGCGGGAAAATGGATATTTGTGTTTGTTGGGCTGGCAGTGGGTTGTAAATGAATTGTAGTTGAGCTAGTTTGGGCGGGAAAGGTTAAAATCTGGTGTAAAGGGTTTTGGGCCTTCGATTTTGCATTTTGGGATCTTGGAATGTAATTTGGACATTATTATATGGACTGTTTTAATATTTATTTGGGCTATTAGATTTATTTATGCTTATTTATTTATTATTTATTTATTTTTAAGCCCTGTCAAAATTCGGGTATGACAACAGGAAGTTGTCAATATCATGGCAATCATTTCAAGAGGACCTATGAACATCTAAAATTTGAAAGGAGTCGATCCCAAAACACATTTTTCTCAATTTAACTCATACATATCTTAAAATTATCATTCGTCTTGATGCATGTCAAAGAGCTATAATTTGAAAAGATGACAGAGTAGCGAATTTGTTTGATATTTAACGAACTCATGTATTTTATGAAATGTTTTAGTTGTGAGCTTAGAACGTGAGAACACAATTTTATTTTGTACAAATATTTTTACAAGCTCTTCATGTTTTGAGAAATAAAAATATTTTCTCTTTCCTTGGGGACGATTCTTTAAAAAATATTGATTTTCTTCTCTTAATGGTGTTTTCCAATTTCTCTTAAAACACTAATTTTTGTCTTGAAATACTATGTTGATTTTCTCTTATTAATTTTCTTACAAAACTAGCTCTTAACAATATTTTTTTCTTAGAAAAATATGTGAAAGCTCAAAATCTCATCTCAAGAGAATGATGCAAAACTTTTCCAAGAAAATGATAGAAAATTTTGTTAAGAGTTAGTTTTGTAAGAGAAATCAACAAGAGAAAAACAAGATTACATTTTTAATACAGATAAAATCTATGAATATTTTTTAAATAAATGTGTTTTATTATTTAGGAAAGCATAGGTCTGCTACAAACATAAAAAAATTAAGAATATTTATTTATAAATATTTAACCTTTTATTTTACACATTAACAAATAATATTATAACTTATTAACTGTGTATGAAATATAATTTTTAAATAAATTTTTGTAAAATTAGTATATTTATTTACATAAAAATGTTACTTAATAGTGGGATATGATAGTGGGGCAAACGATATGATAATTGATGGATGCCAATTGCCTGTGAATCAAAGGGCCCAACGTCCTATATTTTCTAATAAAAATCAATAATTAATTAAAATTTACACAGTAAAAGTATAACACCCAAACTCCCAAAAAACTAAATCCCTTAAAAAAATAATATTAAATTATTAATTAATCACATAAAATCCAAAGTTGCCACAATAAAAGTTGAACTCAAACCACAGAACATGGTTTCACGTAGAGTTGAAACAGTCTTTTCGCAGTATAGTCCAAAATTTTGTAAAATAAAATAGTTTTATATGGAGTTGAGCTGCCCACACTGCCCGAGAAAAAGTGGTATTAAGGCAAAGGGCCCCTCTCCATAGACTGCCCACAGAAACCGTTGGAAACAGCTGTATGACACCTATATAGCTTAACTTAAAACTACCCTGTCCCATCAAACGGGCAGCCCACAAAAACAAAACAGGCTTTACAGATTTTTTTAATATTCTAATCTCGTTACAATATAATATTTTATTTCAATTTTATATTTGAATAATTTTACATATATTTATAGATTATACTGTTTGAACTCAAATTTTTTAAAGAAAAATATTTTATACTCTACAATTGAAACCACGGAATTAATTATGAATTAATTATTACACAAAATATTCTTTTATTCTCATGACCCCATCACATGGTGTATATAAATCCACCTTTATGCCACCCCATTATTGCTTGTCTCAATATATACTTTCATTTCCCTATCTCTTTGCAACAACATTCTGCAGGGAAAATTCACCAAGTGACTGCAACAAATGGAGGCATTGAGGATGAGACTATTCTTCGCCATGGTGGTCGTGTTGATGGCCGTGTCAACGATCCAAAATGTCACGGCAGCCGATGCCCCGACCCCTAGCCCTACCTCGGATGCCACCGCGTTGGTGCCAATGGTGTTTGCTTCCCTGGCTGCTCTTGCATTTGGTCTCCTCTTTTAATACGGGCTGCGTTTGATGAAGAAGTTGTATTTCTTGTTTGTTGATATTTCGTGTAGAGTTCTTTTGTCTGTGATTGTTCTCCTTTATTTTTAATGTACAATTGATGTGGTTTTTGCTTGTTGGTGGCCTAATGAAACTGTTTGTTTGCTTATAATTTCTAGTTTAGCTCAATTGTTTTTTTTTCCCCATGGGATAGTTGTTAATTTGTTACTCATTTACACAAAAAAAAATCCATGAACTCCCAAATGTATTGTTTTCTTTTGTACAAATTATATTGTAATAAGTAATTAAGCACGGATACGAAATTTTATGTTAAATGGAATGAACCTATAAAATTTTAGGGATGACGAATTTATAAAATTTTAAGAGACGCAAATAAATTTTTAATAGAAAATATACAAAATTTTTTAAATCATATACAAATTTTAATTTTTTTTAAGGACGGCGGCCTCTTCTAACCCTTTATCCATCCTTGTCGGTAATACAAAAAGTAATTATTTTTTTTGGGTGAGTTGTGTTATCATAAGTGATAGGATAAAAATAATATTAATAAAACATTGATTGCCTATGACATTTAATTTTTAACTCTTTTTCTATACCAAATTGGTTATTCTGTGTTATTTAATTAAATTAAAATGTTTTGAATATCATAAAAAGTAAATAATAATTTTTATTTCATTAAATAACTTATTAAGATAAAAAATTAGATCTCTTAAATAAAATTTAGAGTTAGAGTCCTAACGTTTTAAATTGAGCAAACATGATTAAAAGGATAACTCTTATAACTAATCTCTACAACATCATATTCAGATTAGTTATTTAATGGATCAAATATTAATGATCGTAAAAATATAAACATTAATGAATATTTTTTTAAAAAAATAATCAATAAATTAATATTATATTAATAAATTAACATGTGATAACATTCTAGTCTCTTATTCGTAAACTTTTATAATTAATTTATAAATTAGTCCTTATATCTTAAATTCATTTAAAAATCCAAACAAAATATAAAATATTTGATTAAAAAAATCCAGGGTAAAGTACGTAAGTACTTGCTAAACTATAATAAATAATTATCTTGATCATTAACTATTAAAATTTACACAATAATCATTAAATTTGTCAAATTATTATACAATAATAATTAAATTTATTGAACTATTACAAAATAATCATTCAATTAATCAAATTATTACTCTATTTTATAAAGTCCAATAATCATAGTGTAACCGTTGATAAATTCGATGACTAAAATTGTAAAAGACAGTGACTAAAATGATTAATTTTTTATAGTTCAATGACTGTCTGTGTACTTTATCCAAATCTAATATTATAGTTTGACTGTATAATAACCATATTTATACGAAAACCAGAGGCAGAGAGCCCACTTGACCACCGACTTCTTTAAGTTCTCCTAAATCATTAAAGTACAAAAAATTCAAAATAAAATAAAAACGAAAGGGCATAGATGTAATTCCAATAAACCAAATCTTCCAGAAAACCCTAATTGATTTCCTCCCATCTTATTAAAACCCTAGAACGCCGCTTCTCCCCAAACAACCGTCCCGTTTTTTCTTAAAATTCGTATCCATTTATAGTAATCTCGGTGGTTCGTTAGTTTGCCTCTTTGAGTAGCCATGTGAATGAAATCTCCGTTTCGCATTTTGCTTAGTTAGGAGGCAAAAATCGAGTCGAAAAACCAGAGATGCCGGATACCCTGTGTTTCTGGCCGATTTAACTCGGGTTTTGAGGGGACTCTCGGGTTTCCTTTCATCCATTGTCCCTCAAGCAGCCTTGGACATTTTCCCCCTTTACTATTTTGCTTTTTCATTTGGGTAAATTCGATGTGAATGCCTCTCGAATAACCAGAAGCTTAGAATGTGATCCGACGTCGTTTGGTTCAGACGGAGGCTGAGATCGAAGCTCGAAACAGTTTGAGGGTAAGGAACGATTTTGTCTTCGTATATATCCATTTTTATTAAAATGCGAAACCATTGAGTTAAATCTTTCATTTTATAACATTATTTTATTAAAATTATTTTAATAAGTAACCTGTACTCCTAAAAGGGATCAAATATTATGAATTTTCTTGTACTCCTAAAATATTTTTTTTGATCGAATACTCCGAAAAAAATATATAGATTTGAGCCATTTGTGGATTTAAATATGAATTATGGATTTCTTTTATTAGTTTAAATATGGAATTTTGGATAGCGTTCTAAACAAATTCAGCTGGAAATTCGTTTATTTATTAAACGAATAAACATGAATGAATAAGATTTTCTGTTTGTTTAATTAAATGAATGAACATGAATAATAAGTTTGTTTGTTCATTTACGTTCCTGAACGATATAATTCGTTTGTTTAAATCTATTCATATATATCTATTTATATTTATTATTTTTCATAATAAAAGTTTTATATTTAAAAAAATAAAAAAAATGTATATTAAAAATATAAAATAAAAAAATTAAACAATAGTCAATGTATTGGACTTCAAATTTTTTAAGAAAAAATTAAATAATATTTAATGTTCGTTTGCGTTTATTTATTATTTTAACTAACACGAATAAAAAATTATGTTCGTTTAATTGTTCGTGTTCGTTTGTTTGTTCGTTTAAAATTAAATGAATGAATATAAATATATATTTATTTGCGTTCGTTTAGTTCGTTTACAAGCTTAATTTTGGATATTTATTTTTAACTTAAATGTAAAATTAACCTTCAAACTATATATAAAAAAAAACTCTTCACCAATCAATCCTCTGTCGACATGTGATGTCTATTTTCTTTTATAAATATTTTAAATTAAAAATAAAAATAATAATCGAGTTTTAATTAATCAAATCAATTAACGTAACTTGTTTCATTTGGTCTGGATAAAAAATGTTCATCCATCTTCAATTATCATAAAAATTCCTTCTTTGACTCGAAAAGTTATTCATTGTTGTATCTTCGTTAGAAAAACCCCTAATACTTCAATTTAATTAAAAAAATCAGAATCCATCAAATTTTTACATTGAAAATACCCATATGCAACTATTAGAATGTATTGCAACCATTTCCTTGTTCTATATAAATGAGAAAGGAAGAGCAAAGTCATGACTGGTAAGATGAACCAAGTTTTTGGACGGTGAATGAAGGTTGTTGTGATGATGGGAATGAAAAATCTATGGTTACTTCAGAGGTTTTTGGGTTGATCAGGTTGAAGAAAAATAAGCGTGTTCTTTATTCTCTATAGTATGATTCCTCTTAAAAGTTTGAATAAGTATTGAAGAGAGTTGTCGTGATATGAGGTGTTGATTAAACGTTTTAGGATGTGATAGCCTAGATTGATTTGTCATTAAGGATGACCATGTGAGTCGTCACGTGATCTGAAATAACCGTTTGCATATTATATTCACAGAAAGTTATATGTGTTTGTTCGCATGATTGAAGGTTCACACGAAAAGTCATAGATAATTATTTGTATATCTAAATATTTACACTTTAAAAAATTCGTATGGTGAAAGTTTGTAGGGGTTAACACAAAGGAAAACAAAATACTAGTAAAACTAACAAAAAAAAACTCATTAAATTCACATGGCAAAATGGCAATAAACTCATGAATTCAAGATTACACTCCAAAGCCAAAACCAAAACCAAATTTGCATATCATATCATGCTTCTTTTGTTTTGGCATTTTGGAACATTATTCAACAGTTTCTCTTAAACCTTAGGCTTACACATGGCATGGAACCCCAACTTGCAGGCTATGATTCTCAGTATCCAACACATCCTTCCAAGAAACCCAATCACATCATTTAAATTTCCAGTGAAACCCATTTCACAAATTTTCATTTTTTTCTTTTGATTTATTTTTGATAATTACGCAGAAAATATAGCATTCAAAATTGTGAAGCAATGCTGGACAATTTGTTCTGTGGTTGGACATGATAACTCTTACTTGTTTGGATTGTTTTGGTGAGCAATCAGTCATTTTCTTTTTCCTTTCTTTGTTAAAATATCTTCAATTGATTTTAATTAAGGGGATACAATTAATATATATATATATATGTCTCATTTGACAGCTAATTGGGTGGGTTTTAAGTTGATCCCCTTTTTGTTTGGCCTGCACATGATTTAAATTTTATTAATATCCACCAAAGGGAGATATTTTAATAGGGAAAGAAACTGTCTTTCTTGTTATGAAATTGAAATTAATGAAAAAGATGGATTATGGATCAAGTTATTATTCAATGCACTGCGGATAAGTGTACTTTAAGACTAATTTAAACTTAACCTATTAGAATTTTTATGGGTTATGTTTAGGATTTATGACTATTTCCTTTCAATAATATTAGTTTTGAACCAATAAATAATTTTAATAGAAAAGAGAACAATGTTTATTTCAAGAGAGTCGAGTTTGTTTGTAAAATGTATATCTTGTCAAAGAGTAAAAAAATATAAATATATATTATCTTGTAATCGCTTTAAAATTATTAAAAAAATAATATTGGTTTTAACGTCCGAACTTGAATTCTCACGGGTTATATAATATACTTTATCATTTGCATTAAAAATGACTATTAATTTGGTTTTTGTGTAGGATCCATCCCAAATAAAATCTGTCATTGGATTTAAATTTTAATGACGATACCATAACATCCTGTTACTGAATTGAATATATATATATATATATATATATATATTCAATTTAGTTTTTACTTCCCCTACATTAGTCTAATAATTTTGTAGTTTTTTTTTAATTTAGTCATTAAATTTGGATTCTCGACATAATACTTTAAGATCGTGCTATATTATCTTTTAGACTTTTTTAAAATATAATTTTTATATATTACTCGATTTTTTTATATTTTATAAAATTATTTATATTTTCAAACGATGATGTGTCACACCATCACACTTAAAGGAACCCAAGTTTAGATTAGACAAAATTTTCTAAATTCAGCGGTTAATGTGGACAAAATAATTTAGGAATGAAAGCGAAAAAATTACCTAACTCAAAGACTAAGTGTTATTTTTATCGGATTTTAATATTTATAACATTTTCATCTTTTTCTCAAATTATAATTTTTTTAAAAAACAAAAAACTAAACAAAACTTTAGTCCTAGTCCCAAAATCAATTAATGCATATTCTAATCTTCTTTGTAAAGGAGGTTCAGCCATTTCTGAGTTTGATCATATATATACTTCAGCAAGTGCTGAATTTGTAGACATTTAACTAACATCAACTCCCACAGTATGAAAACTATACTTGCATATGACCAGATCAATCAAGTGGCTCAAATAAACACACCCAAAACTATGGAATTTCCAGGACTACAAACAGGATTCAGAAATCCATCTTTTTATGTACAAACACAAAGACCCTTTATATAGCTCGAGAACTGTTGATCGAACAGGTGAACGGTCCAGATTCCCCAGGAAACATAGCTTCAA
The DNA here is from genome assembly GCA_019671005.1 of Hibiscus mutabilis. Taxonomy (NCBI): domain Eukaryota; kingdom Viridiplantae; phylum Streptophyta; class Magnoliopsida; order Malvales; family Malvaceae; genus Hibiscus; species Hibiscus mutabilis. Next base: position 35,516,619 of record CM033750.1, on the reverse strand, counting down.
ATAGCATCATAGTAACTACCAAATGTTATTTGAGCTCTGGTGATTGGAACTCCTCTAACTGCAGAAACTGCTCCATTGAGTTTTGTTGTGCGATGAACCACTTGTTTCATCCTCTGCAATCACAACAAATCAAGTTACTTGAATCACAAGTATTGCTTTAAAATGGGGAGAAAATTTCCTGACCCCATATTCTAGATAATTTGTAAGAAATGGTGTTGCTTTTGAATTTGGACTCCTAAAATGATAAATGGGTATCCTTTTCAGTAATAATGGAGACAAATTACCTCTCCTAATGTTCACATCAACAAATTTACAGAGATTCCCTATGGATTTTATTACCTTGTCATCAGTGTAACACTGGAACAGCAGTTTCTGGTTCTGTTGGTGTTGTTTTTGCCTCTGTTGACTTCCGATTATGATGATACAGAAGGTAGCAGAAGCAACGCCGAACGAACAAATTGCTCCGATACCGGTCAAGCTCCATTTCCAAAGGCCACAGGGACTGGAGTTCTCTTCCCAGTCGGCTTCGGCTTTGTTTTCGACCGAAGCCTTGAATTTTGGAGAGCTTATGTTCTGCAAGAACTTCTTGTCGTCGTAGTCCTCCAAATTAAACGTACCTACTGCATCGAGTTGAGGGATGGCTGCTTTAGCAGTGGACCTCGGTGAGTCCATTTTGTTGGTCATGTCGACGGATTCATTGTTGTAACTTGGTTTCCTGAACGAAACCTGGGTCTTCACTTCTCGATCGCCTTCAACCGATTCGAATCCGGCTTTATCGATCTTCTCGAGGATAATTGATGGCGTGGGACCGAAATCTATAGGTACCCTTTCTGTGATTTCCTTCCCCGGATCATTTCCTGGAACCTTGAGTATCATTGGCTCCAATGGAAATGGAACCGGGACAACTTGTTTAGGTGGAGGCTGTTCTTTGTTGAAATAATCCGCGAGTAAAACGGGTTTTGCATCGGAAACTCGTTTTCCTTCACGAATTTGCTTGTCACCTCTTGGTTGATACCCAAGAATCATTTTTCGGGTAGGAAAACCCACTCATCAATATCCATTTCCTGGTGAATCTTTTTCTTTTTGGAAATGGCCAACAGCAGCAGCAACAGAAATGGTGTGTCCTCTAGCACTTTAGAGTGAAAGATTAAGCCTTTGATCAAAGAAAAACATGGACAGTTTGTGTACTCATGAGCTTATCATGACAAATTAGGAGTAGTCCAAAGGGACCCACCTAGAGGATAACTTCTCTTACAGGGTTCAACTTCTTCTAGGATATTTCTTTTTTATTGTTTTTTTTTTTAATTTTGTCAACAGTTTAAAGTTTTGATTTTTGAATACTATACCGATCCTTCCGTTAAACATCAAGACAGTGTAGCGATGTCTCTCGCTAATTTTTTTTTTTATATTTTGTTTATGATAAAAATATTGTCTTTTGTGGAATTTTAGAAAACTTGTGTTTTATTTAAAAATAGAGTTACCACCGGCCATTTAAGGTGGACCGCACACCGTAAAAACCAGAGATTTTGAAAACTTTGGGTTCAGGAGTCGGTTACGGATGGGGAAGGATTAACACCCCACACCGCCCAAAATTGGTACTTTAATAATTACCGCTTTATTAATATTAGACTTTCCGGATAAAAGTGACGATTAATTTAAAATTTAGCTATATGTGCGAGTAAATTTTAAAAGCCCGTTATCCGAGAGTAAACGTCCAGCCACCATCACTACGCCTGATACTGACCCTGATTACGCTCGAATAAAGAGGCACCACATTGATAATTTATATTCCGAAATGTAACCCAAAATATGGCAACCATAAATAAATATAATGCGATAAAAATATAAATAAATAAGAGCATAATAAAATATTAATTTAACATAAAAACTAATTTGAAACATGCATGAATATTAATCTAACACATAAAAATATAATAATAACAACAACAACAACAACAACAACAACAACAACAACAATAATAATAATAATAAAGCATGATTAAATCATAAAACCACATGAAACTTATTAAAAATGCATGGAATAACATGAAATTAAATATCAAGGGCTAGAATGCATTAAAATTACATTACAAGGCAAGAAATAACATGAAATTGGACTAAAATGCATGGGTTACTAATTTACATGGCATAAAAGAAAAGGGACTAAAATGAACAACGTGTGAAACTTAAAGAAATAAATATAAATTAACATAAATTAAAAGGCGGAAAATTAAATGATAAAATAAAGTGACTAAATCAAAATGAAACAAAAATTAAAAGCTAAAAGAAATAAATAAACGGACTGTATTTAAAAGCATAAGAAAAAAGGAATGACGAAATACGTAATTATCCCATGTCAAAATGAAGGCGGGAAAGAAGGGAGGGACGAATTACGTGATTAGACCAAGAGGAAATGCCAAATATGTGATTATATGAGAGTGAGAGGATTTAGATGGTGATTATCCAATTTTTTTTATCAATCTAAACCCTAAAGAAGCTGCACAGATTCCCTTTTCATTTGTTAGTTCTAATAAAACATAGATCTTAACTCTCATCCTCTCATTCTCTCGACCAGAAACCCTAACGGCGACCGTCAAGAAACAACCACGCTCAGCCGACCTTTGCATGCCGATCGGCGACTCGGCGTCACGGCGAGGGCGAAGTAACCCCGGTGAACCCACGGCGACCCTAAACAACACGGTAAGTTCGAAAACTTTCCTCTTTTTTATTTCAAAAACAAAAATGCCGTTTTGATTTTTTTTAACTAAAAACGATATGATTCTTTCTTTGTTTTCAGATTCAAAAAAACGTTGGGTATATGAAAAGATCTAAAAAATACCTCAAAATTTTTATTGATTGATTTTTTTTTTAAATCTGTACAACCTTTCTTTTTTCGAATCCTAGAAGCTCCCTAAATTTTCACTCTCTGTTTTTTTTACTCAACCCTTTTTTTCCGAATATCAGCCCCCCTTAATCTCACGTCTCCCTCCTAGTTTTATAACCAATTTCTTACACACATAACAACCACTAAATTTTTTATTTGGTGCAGATTTCAGATCCGATTTTTAAGCCGGATTTTGGGGATTTTGGTTGATGTTAGGGATATGTGATTGACAGGTTTAGGTTAGGGTAGATATAAGGTTAATTTATATATTTTTTTAGTTTTGGTGATTTAGGGTTAAGGGATCAATTTTAGGGTTTTGGGTTAATTTGGTTTATGGTGGGTTATCGGAGAAGACGATTGGCAGCAAGGATGAACGACGGCAACACTGGCAGCGGCGACGCTAATGAAGCTTGGCTAGGGTTTGTGTTCTGGTTCGGGTCAGGTCATCAGACCAGGGTTTGGGTACTGGTTGGTTATTTGGTTTGGGTGTAAATGGGTTTTGGGTTATTTGTTGTAACGGGTTTTCGGGTTTGGGGGTCAAAACAGGTCATGACAGTTGCCCCTCTTTGCTCATTGTTGTATAACAACAATAGAGCAAAGACTAAAATGACCCATTTTGTCCGGTCTAGCTAAGCTTCTTCCCTTTTGACGTATGTCTTCATTCTTCGGTAGATCTTCTTTTTCTTCGACGCATGTCTTCTCTCTTGACTTGGTTGATCCACCTTGTCACTGTTGGGAAGCGAAGTCTTCAAATAGGGGGTTGTCTGTTGGGGAAGCAAAATGAGTCCAACTTGCTACATTATTGACGAAGGTAATACTTAAAGACAATTTGACCCAACTACAACACCGACGAGGAGACAAAGTCTACAAAATTTGATCCAGCTGCAACACTGACGAGGAGGCAAGATCGATTGATGAAAGTTCTGATGTCTGGTCCAGCTACAACTCTGACGAAGAGACAAGACCAAAAAACTGACAACTTCTTCCTTTTCTTTTCTTTTTCTTTTTCTTCTTTGTTTTCCTTTCTTTTTGCTTTTTCTTTTCTACTTTTTTCATTTTTTCTTTTTTTGATACAACATTGATAAAACTTGAAAGTTGGTAAATTTTGACCAAGCTACAACACCGACAAAGAGGCATGGTCTAAAGTTAGTAATGTTGATCCAGCTACGACACCGACGAAGAGGCATGATCAAGAGTTAGTGAATTTAGTCTAGCTACAACACCGATGAAGAGGCAAGACCATAAAGTTAGTGAATTAGGTTCAGCTACAACACCGACGAAGAGGCAGAACCGAAAGTTAAATTTGACCAAGCTACAACACCGACGAAGAGGCAAGGTCTGGAGATTTGATCCAGCTACAACTCTGACGAAGAGGCAGGATCAGTGGATGAAAGTTCTGATATCTGATCCAGTTACAACTATGACGAAGAGGCTGGATCGAATGATTGAAAGCTCATTTTGATTTTTTTTCATTTTCGTTTTTCTTTTTTCTTCTTTTTTGAATTTTATTTTTGCTTTTTTCATTTTTTTTTATCTTTTCTTGCTTTTTTCTTTATTTTTTCAAGAACAACATTGATAAAATTTGAAAATTAGTAAATTTTGACCAAGCTGCAACACCGACGAAGAGGCATGGTCTAAAGGTAGTAATGTTGATCCAGCTACGACACCGATGAAGAGGTAGGATCAAGAGTCAGTGAATTTGGTCTAGCTCCAACACCGACGAAGAGGCAAGACCGGAAGTTAGTGAATTTGGTTCAGCTACAAAACCGACGAGGAGGCATAACCGAAAGTTAAATTTGACCAAGCTACAACACTGACGAAGAGGCAAGGTCTGAAGATTTGATCCAGCTACGACACCAACGAAGAGGCAGGATCAGAGAGTTGATTTCTTTGCGATCAAGCTACGACTCTGACGAAGAGGCATGATCAGACTTTGGCAAATTTGGTTCAGCTGCAACACCGACGAAGAGGCAGAGCCTTAAATTTATAAAGTTGGATCTATCCACACTATCAACGGAGAGATAAGATCGTATTTCAGTATTTGGACTCCACTAGACCCTCAACGGAAAAGCAGAATCGGATGACATCGATTTGAACACAGCCACACCATCAACGGAGGGACATGATCAGATAACACTTGAATATTTTTTCTTTCTTTCTTCTTCTTTTTCAAATTTTCTTCTTTTTTTGAACTTTCTTTTTTCATTTTTTTGACTTTTTCTATTTTTTCTATTTTTTGTTTGTTTTTTTCTTGATTTTTTTATCATTTTCTTGTAACTGAAAACTAATTCCAAGGAAAAGTTTGGTCTAGCTGCAACATCGTTGAAGAGGCAAGACCTGAAGAGGATTTGATCTGCTACACCACTGACGGAGAGACTAGATCAGTAAAATGTAAGAACCGCTACACCACCGGCGGAGAAGTAGGGCTGAATGGAAATTTTGATTTATAACACCACCGACGGAGGCAAGATCTGGATAGGTTGGCGTACCACTACTAACGGAGGCATGATTTGCAAGATGTTTGATGACTGCACCACTGATAGCGAGACTGTGTCTAGAAAAATTTACGCTGTTTTTTTATCGACAGAGGGCAGGATCTGGAAAAAATTTCTGTTGGCAAGAGTGATAGTCAGAAATTGTTAGCGTCCGTCACGCCATCGTTGGAGGAATCAAATCCTACAAAAGAAAAAACATTGGTCAGTAATTGTCAAAGATTTTTTCGCTGATACCTTTTATTTTGGGTGTTTCAACATATTCTTCGTGTTTGACCTCCTTCAAGACTAGGGTTGGCCCTCTTGTCATTGCCCCCATGTTGAGGGTATCTCGGTCTTTTTCGTAGACCTGTTTGTATGTACAAGCAAAAATGCATGAATTTTAGGCCTAAATGCACGTGTCTATCCTAAATGCAAGGTGACTTTAGTGTATGCATTGAACATAGATGTATGACGTATGCAAAAATGATTTAATGCAAGATGAATGCAAATGCATGAATGTGACATGATTTTTCTGGCCCCTGACTTCTCACTGGTCATGTCAGGATCTTGGTCTTTTGTATGTGGCGGTGCCCCGACTTTGTCCTAGGTTTGATCAGCTTTTATCTGAGTTAGCTTTCGTCTGGGTGCATGCCCCAAAACTTGTTCGTTCTATGCTATTGTTTGAAACTGCTCTTGTAGCAAATTTGAAACTCCGGTGCACATTTTGTTTCCCCCTAAGTTGGGTTTATAAATTGTGTTGGTTCATGATAGCTCATTATTTTTTGGATTGGGTGCAATTTTGTAGACTATGATCGATGTAGACATTTAAGGGGTGCAAGGGTTTGACTTGGCAGTGAAGGCTGGACCTTGGCAAAGAATGCCCCAAGACTAGGGCTTTGTTAGGGGCACAATTTTTGTAAAAGATGTGGAGGGTGCTTTTGGACATGCCCCAAGATCAGGCTCTTGTAAGATGCTCTATAAGGTGCTAGATCGACCAACTTTGTTGTATCAGATGGGGTAACCCAGGGACTAATTTTGAAATTTCAAAATGTATGTATGTAAATGCGAAATGCATGTCCTAGATGTGAAAGTACTGATTCAAAAATGGTTCCCATGGCTCAACTTCCGAACTCACGAGATTCATTTGCAACTTTGAATATTGCCTTGATATCTAGAGTGCTAGATTTTTTTCCGATGATAATTTTTTAAATTGAGAACCAGTCGTGAATCAACATTTCATGCTGGTAAAATGCAAAAATTAAAGTGTTATGATATGCCATGCAGTGAATGCCAAAATGAACAGATATGATGTGATCACAAAAATGGGTCAATTTGAAATTAGAATAATCAAATGAGTAAATTAAAATAGGGTAAAAATGAAAGATTTCTGATCGGGTAAACCACTTGAACCAATACCCCAATGTAATGCAAATGCAATGATGTATACAAAAAAGGGTAAAACAAAAAGAAACGAGTCAGTACCGGATAAGATCAATAACACATAAATAGAAGAACAATTTAGATAAGGTAAACAAACAAAACAACCATATTTACATCCCGTCTAAAACACCTAGGTTATCCGCATGACTCTAAAAGGGTGGGTTTCTATATGTTCTCTACATGCAGTTTTGGTGCTAAGAGGTACCCAAATTGTCCTTGTTGTCCCCTACTAAGAGTAGCAAGGCCCCCGATCATCACCCATTATAGGTTTCTTTCAACAGGGTTCAATTCAGGGGGACCCATTCGCTTATGCCTGCACGAAGGAACGATATCCTTACGAAAGCATAAGGTACTTGAGCCCCGAAGGTACTTGCTAGGCCTACACGGAGGAACGATATCCTCACGAAAGCATTAGCGTTTTCCCCACACTTAAAAGGACGGGTTTATATGCCAAATTTTAAATGCGTTAAAATAAACGCGCAATTATAATCGAATGTTAATAGTCACTTTAATCCAGAATTTCTGATATTAATAAAGCAGTAATTATTTGAAAAAAGCTCGACTCTCCTATTTTTTGAAAAAACAAAAATCTCTCCAGCGGAGCCGCCAACTGTAGCGATGTCCCTCTCGCTAAAAATGTGTTTTTTATTTTGTTTATGATGAAAATATTGTCTTCCGTGGAATTTTAGAAAACCCGTGTTTTATTTAAAAATGGAGTCGCCACCTACCACTTAAGGTGGACCGGACACTGTAAAAACCAGAGATTTTGAAAACTTTGGGTTCGAGAGTCGATTACGGATGGGGAAGGATTAGCACCCGCACACCGCCCAAAATTGGTACTTTAATAATTACCGTTTTATTAATATTAGCCTTTCTGGATTAAAGTGACGATTAATTTAAAATTTGGTTATATGTGCGAGTAAATTTTAAAAGCCCCATTATCCGAGAGTAAAAACCCAACCACCATCACTACGCCTGATATTGGCCCCGTTTACGCTCAAATAAAGAAATGTAAAATTTTGGTTAATTTGGTTATATGTGTTTTAATCTGGTTAATTTTGATTCATCTAATTTTGGTTTAAATAATGTAAAATTTAAAACAATCAAATAGACTGGATGTGGAAACAAACGTTTTCAATTTTAGAATTTAGAGATTTAATTTAGGGTTTATGGTTTAACAGTTGGGTTTAGAATTTAAGCTTGTGATTAAAATTTAAGGTTTATGGTTTATAAGTTACAACTTAAATCTCTAACATATTACTCAAAATTCTAACATCTAAACCTTAAATTCTTAACACTTAAACCATAAACTAAATTTATAAACCCTAAAAGTAAACAACTTATAAAAATTTATTATTTCAACTGCCAGTGTATTAAATACAAATCCTAGTATATTTTAATTTAATAGATTTCACTTTCGAAATTAAGAAATGCATTATTAAAAATGATAAAGAATAAATGAATTAATTTATAATTTAAACATAATAATTTGACCAAATAATCATTAATAAAAAAGGGAAAAAGGAAAGAAAAAAAAGGTGTGGGTTGCTTGTAGGAGTTTGCTGAGAATGAGAATGAGAATGAGAATGAGAATGAGGTTTTTGAAGGGAGAAAGATGAAAGTGAAACCCCCCATACAAATACAGTGTCCATGCTCTGCTCTGTTATCTTCCTTTATTCATCAACCTTTCTTGTCTACACATATTTTCAAAGAGAAATACAAAAAATGCCCTACCTCAATTATATTTGGGTTCATATTGTTTAAAAATATTAATATTATCCGATCAAATGATAAACATTTAATGCCAAATTTATTTAATGGTCCTAATAAAAAAAATATGACCATAAATAACGATTTGAACCAAAATTAGAGGTTTAAGCTAATATTAAAAGTTTGATATCTCAAATCTGTTAATTTGGATGTTTGGTAAATAGCGGATTGAAATAGTGGATTGGTGTGAATCCTCTAATTTTGAAAAAACTGCTAATAAGAGTTTTTTGAAATTAGCGATTCTGACATAAGAGTTATAAAGACCCTTTTACCCTTAACAATTATAAAAAATCTCTGAATAACCTAAATTTAATATTTTTATTTTAATTTTCATACTCACATATCTATATTGTGACATTTGTAAAATAATAAATTTTATTTTTTTATTCTCACGAATTTATATTTTTATTTAAATCTAATAATTAATTAAATTATATTAAAAATAACTATATAAATAATAAATTAATCTGTAAATCCTTCAAATATGCTTAATATTGTTATATTAAAAAATTATTTTTCATAATCTAATTAATATTAATAGATATAAAATATAGATAACTAATAAACTATTCAAACAAGCATAGAATATAATCATGTCCTTATATGTCATTTTGCTTGTTTAAATAATCAAATAGCTATCAACTATCAGTTAATTTTACCAAACGCTTCTATACAATCAACTAATACAATCCGCTAGTCAAATCAGCTAATGCAATCATCTATCAACTAATATAATCCGTTATTAGCTATCCGTTAATTTCCAAACAGGCCATAATTATCCATAAAAGATTTAGATTCGAGTTTAAGTAGTAAATAAATTATCTCTTCTAGGATATAAACTTAATTGATAATTACTGAAAAAATAAATAAATAGCAGTTTGAACCAAAATTAGAGGTTTGATCGGTCAAATCCGCTAATTTGAATGTTTGGTGAATAGCAGATTGAGATGAAACCTCTAATTTTAAAAAAGCTGATAATAGGAGCTTTTTGAAATTAAAAGTTTTGACATAAGAGTTATAAAGACCCTTTTACCCTTAACAATTATAAAAAATTTCCAAATAACCTAAATTTAACATTTTCTATTTTAATTCTTCACCCTCATGTATTTACATTGTGATATTTATAAATTAATATTTTTTTATTCTAACACATTTATATTTATATTTAATAATTAATTAAATTATAATAAAAATAATTATATAAATAATAAATTAATATATAGATCCTTTAAATATGCTTAGTAATATTATATTAATAAATCTTTTTCGTAATCTAATCAATATACAAAATTTTGATAACTAATAAACTATTTAAACAAATATTGAATATAATCATGTCCTTATATGTCATTTTGCTTGTTTAGATAATCAAACAACTATCGGTTACAGTTAATTTTACCAAACACTTTTATACAATCGGCTAATATAATCCGCTAGTCAAATCAACTAATGCAATCAATTAGCAACTAACCCGCTATCAGCTATCAGCTATTCGCTAATTGCTAAACAATGTCATAATATTTAATAATTTCGAATGAAACAATGTGATGGATCTTTCAGTAAATTTTATTTTATTTATTGTAATACTATAACATCTTTGAATTTTTATATTTATTAACCATTTAATTATAGAAAAATATTTTTTGTCAAAAAAAATATAAAAAATATTTTGATACGTAAGTTTGTCAATTTTAAAATTTAATGTTTAAATAAAAAGTACTGTGTAAATTTTTTTACACAATTTTTTTGAACAATCTCTACTTAGAGGGAGGGGAAGAAAAATTTTGCTCTTACTGGCTCTTAAAACTATGTCAACCAAAAACTTTTAATCACTTTAAAGAGATTGACTTTTTACATAACTTTAATATAAACATAATCTATACGGTGTATACTATGTGACAATTCTTCATTTTACGTTGCATGAAATAGCAAACAAAGTAGAATTCAAATTAAAATATGAACATAGTCACTTTGGTCCTTGGCTTTTTAGAACAATTCTATCCTTAAAGTTTTATTTTGTGTCAAAATATTTTTTCTGCAGATAAAAATAGTTAGAAAATTGACAGTAAACATTTTAAAATGACTTGACAAAATAAAAATCAACAAAAAATTACTTTACATTTTATATAATTTTATAAAATGATTTTTTAACTAATATAACATTTTTTTCAAGTCAACATATTTGTCTATATGATATTGCTATGTCAGTGTATACTGTCAATATAAGTTTGTCACGTTATTTCAAGTCATTTACTGACAATTGACTGACAGTTTTTATCCGCAGAAAGGTCATTTTAACCCAAAATGAAATGTTGAAAGTTGAATTGTTCAAAAAATAATAATAAAAAGCAAAAAAACTATTCAGTCAAACGTTATGGGGCATTTTTTTGACTTTATGCCAAAAATATACCACCAGACATTTAACTCTAATGAATTTCTACAATTTTGATGACAAAATTGGTACCAACATTCAATTACATAAAAATTGAGTGACAAAATTAACCATGTTCTTAAGCCACAACAGCAAAAAACAACTAAATAAAGTATAATGGTGTCAAATTCCAACATTCACCAGTAGTTTTGAGGGTAAATTTACACTTGGACCGTTAATTAATAAATTGAAATTAGTTAAAATGTCATTTCCAAGACAATTAATTGTGGCACAGGAGCACCCTAACCTGAGCTACCATTGAGAGAAAAACAGAGAGGGGCATTATCTATTATTATGTAGATTCAGCACAACTTAATCCCAGCATCAGAGTCCCACATCTCCCGAGAGTCCAAAGTTACTAAAATGTAAGGTGAAAAAGGAGATTAGGCATTTTGATTTGAGCAAATCACATTATCTGCAACAAATAAAAGTGAGATTATACACACCACAAAAACAAAAGGATGTTCCCAAATATACATATGCTAGTTGATTTCCTCCCAAAAAACCTACAACTCAAACAAAGCCAACAGATTTTGGTATCGAGACTATCAATCGAATTTTAATATCAGAGATGCAAAGAGAGAGAGAGAGAGAGAAAGAGAGGGAAAACAACGTCCCGAATCATCATCTCAGTTTGTAATACACTACCTGATCAATATGCTCCTTCATACGTTTTACCTTAGCTCCGAAAAACTCCAACCTAAGATGACGATGAGGATCTGACCGAAGAAGATTTTCCCAAAGAGACAGACGCCAGTGAGGAGGCCCAAACACGGGCGCTCTTCGCACCTTGATGGAAATTCCTTGTTTTGCATAGCCTCAGCTTCGTCCAAACTCTCCTCACGTCGACCATGTGAAGGGCTCGTGCAAACAATTGACTTGTCTCGCTGAATATTTCCAAGTTCAAGTGCGGAGCATATGAAACCCAGAAAGCCTTGAGACGAGACGTTACTTTGGGGAATATGGATAGAAGTCCTCTAAAACAGAGAAACAGAAAGGCAAATGCTAAGTAGGGCTCCCGTTTTACCATCTCCTTTGGGGTTCCATTCCACAACCGTATTTTGTATTTATTGCTGTCTCCTGATACAACTGCTTCACTTTCAGCAATATATTGAACTGGTTCAAATCCTAAAATGATGACACTCATGTTAATAAACTTGGAAATATTTTCAACTCACAAATTAGGCTAATTCTATTATGCTTCATAGCATACAGAATAGCAATTTTTATGATACAATATTTTCTGCAGCTAGAGATATAGCTGATTTTGCCAATGTCCGGGGTCATTCCCTTGAGAAGCAAAAGCAGAAAAGGATAATCTTCGGCAGAGGAGAGCAAATACCTGTTGTTTTCCCATAAAATTGTACGATCGAGGGGAGATCTTTTGGGCCACGGTATCGTACCCTTGATGTCTGGTTCACAATTAAAATTGACGGCAAGCTATGAATTCCATACTTTGAAAATATGCTGTGATAGACACAAGTAAATGGTATTAGTTTCATTAGATTTCAATGGTAAGAAAAAGGATAGTTTATTTGATTTTATTTGATTGATCATTCTGGATCACGTACTAATAATCACAAAGTTATGTCAAGTTAAAGGAGGTTCATTATAAAAGAACTTATTCAGGCATCAGTTAAGGACTCATTATTAAGAAGTACAAAAGAAGCATCACACAGTAAAATTATATATATTTGGTATTTTACTCGAGTAGCGCACATGAGCATCTCATCTTCCATCATAGGTGGGATAAACAACCGCAGAAATATATAATTGATAGAAAACTACTCCCAAAGCCATAACGACTTTGTAAATACCGGACTACGGACATAGCTCTTTGTTTCCACGAGTTACAGCTATACTAGACATCATTAACAGACCAATCATTTCATTTGATATGTGCATGCACACACACTTTTTTCGTAAGGAAGCTTTCAAGTACATTTGGTCATGGTGCACACAACCGAGAGGTCCAACACCACTAAAATTAACTTGAACATTAGGATAAAATCATAAAAAGGACCAATTAGTTGCATGCTTAAATTCATGGCAAACAACATAAGCAGCTAAGTTTTAACAGTTAAAATTTTCTCTCCTTAAGGTCTGACAGTCTTTGCGGCCCAGAACATTTAAAAGAACACAGGAAACAGCAATTCAATAATTAGTTCACAAATACCAACACTTAAAGCAGGACAAGTAGTTGCATACCTCGGTGAAGCTGAAGACTGTTCCACTTCCAGATGCTCCACCTGAGGAAACATGGAACTGAGAATGTCGAACTTTGGGTACAAACTGCGTGAAAATGGGCACCAGGAAGCATAAAAGAGCACAGAAGTGTAACCATTTATCTGTTTGGAAGTCAATGCTCGGTCCAGGAAGCTCCCATCCACCTGCAAGGAAATTTATAAACATGCATAAAAGATTATCACAGAAGGTTTGTCTCCAAGAAACAGCAAGTTGCGCAAAATAGTAATTCTTGACAAACAATCAAATGGCACACAGATCTGAGCTAATTTACTGGAAAGATGGAAATCTATGAACCATACATATGACGATTGGAGGATCATCAGCAAGGAAATTGCATGAGTTCTAGTTATTCACTTAATATTTAATAATACAAGTTGATGCTCAAGACAATGGTATTATTTAACAAAATCATATAGAATTAAAAGTAAACATTTCCCTTTAAGGTAGAACAGAAAAGGGTGGTGAATACAGACAGAGTTGTATCCTATTCCTGGTTTGCTTTTTGTATTTCTAGCAACATCAACTTCTATCATTGTTTATTTCCGTAAGGTCAAGGGTAAAGTTATCAATAGTTCAGTTGCACAGAGAATTCAAGTCAAACATAATGCTTTATGTAAGAATGTTAGCTAAAGACACTTGGATGGGGATATAATTGAAGGACACTCATTTTCATGGATATTTTTTAACCTTGATCAGGTAAGGGACACCCTGTGTCTCGTGTACCGTCATTTTGGGTAAAAATTATCACCTTTTTTGGGCATCAAATATATCATATAAACAGACTCATAAAAGAGACATTGTTTGCTAGCTCTCCTACTATTAGGTCTTGAAGGGCCAGAAAGAGGATAGACAGATTATGATTTGAGCTACGGACATGTGTATATGTGTGTGCACGTGCACGGTGCTTGTATCTTCTAAAACCAGCAATTCAAGAACAAAGAGTATCCTATAGATTCTTACCCTCCTTATATCTACTTATACGGTGGGTCTACACCTTAACCTAAAGCAAAAAGATGACAGTATCTGATAAGAGATCGGGATATTTAATCGAATTGTATATTTGGGGTCATTTAAGCCTAGAAGGGAGTCGGAGATCAAAATATCAAAAGATAGAAAGTTTACATTCTCAAATCATCTAGCCATATAGATTATTTTCCAGCCACAATCTAATTAACATAATCCTGCCACCATAGAGCTATAAGTATGTGACTAAAGCAAAGACTATTAATGTCTCATATCTTCAATTAAAGCTATGGAACACACGTACAACATATTTAACCGATCCGGCTTATTTCCAGCTAACTTGCATAAGGCTTAAATCCTAAAATAGAAGATTTTAAGCTGCGTCTCCAGTTCTTTCCTATGGCTCTTGTATCCTTAAAAGACTAGGTTCTCTTGCTTTCAAATATAAAATAATGCCATTTCAGTCAAAATGTTCCAGAAGAGAATAAAATAATACAAAGGCCTTAACCAATTACTTCATTTCTATCTTCCTTATTTAATTATTTTTATTTTTCAAAATTCAAATTGAATTATACTGCAAGAATCCAATACCCCATAATGCAATAAAACCTTTATTCTGATTCTTCAAAATTTTAAAGCCATGAAAATTCCATAGAAATACCCTAATCAACCAGGCTAAAACGCAAAATTTCCAGGAAATTTCTCTTCTTTTAATAAAATTAGGAAAAATCATAAATACCAAAAATCCAAAATAAAAACAAAAAACGTGCCAATAAAAGCTAAATATCAAGAACCCATTGAAATTTCCAATAAAATCAAGCTAAAAAACGTACCTTGAGAGGGGGGGTTGGAGAAATGGAAGGAGAACATTGAAAATGAAGACTTTTAATGAACACATCAGCTTCATGCGAGCAAATAGAAGAACCCCAAACGCAGCTTATTAAACAAAGATACATAATATAGGTGAACAAAGTAACAGATGGATAAGAACCCATTTCTGGATTCGATCGATAAAATAAAATTAACAAGAAGAAGAACCAGAAGAAAAAGGGGTCAAAAATTGAAACCCAGAAATATAAATAAAAAATAAAGAAAAATATAGACTAATTTTGGGAGGAAGGGAGGGGAAGCAGGTTAATTCGGTTCTTGTTTTCTTTCTTTCTTTGAAGGATCTAAAAATTGCTCTGCTTTTGGACAAACATACGCGGCTTTAGGAATTTAAAGATTTCAACAGTTGAATTCAAAGCTTATTTATATATGCATTAATTGATGAGAGTGGTGTTGTTGATGATGATGGGTTGAGATGCGTGCCTCGTGTCCTGTGGGTGTAAAGAGGATTTGCTTAGGTAAACAAAACCATGGAAAATACGGTGTTCTGCTTTCTTTGCTTGGGTTCCAGAATTAATTAAAAAAAATAAGTGTTTGAATTAATTTTTTTGTTTTATAATTAATTGATATGATTATAATATAATATTTATTTATTAATTTCAATTTTAATTTTTTGACTTTTTAATAATGTATAAATATAATATAGATAAATTACTCAAACTCAAGTCAATTAAGGACAAGGGCGAAATTATTTGGGGCTGTGGAGGGACAATTGCCCCCTACTCCCGAAGAATTTTTTCACTTTGGTCCTCATATATAATTTTTTAAAAATTAATTTATTTATTAATTTATCATTACTTTCAAACATTTATGTATTGCTCCTAACCTTAAATCTTGGCTCCGTCCCTATTTAAGGATAGCAATATTTTATTTTCTACTGAGACTATTTTAAGTTTATTTTTGGTCAAAATAAGTGCCTAATTTTATTCCGTTAACATTTTAAGATTTTTCTTTATAGGATGTTAAAAAGATTATTATCAATTTAAATGTATCATATGACTCATTTATTAATTTCCTTTACATCAAAAATAATCATAAAATCATTATTTTAAAAAAATAGCTTAAAATTTTTAAAATCTCAAAATCCATCTCTAAATCTTTAAAATGAGCTCATAAACAAGTCGATAAATAAGCTTATAAACGAGCCAATAAAGGAGTTTATTCGTGAACATAAACGAATCGAACACATATTTGTTCGTGTTCGTTCATTTATTAAACGAACATAAAAATTTAACTTAATAAACGAACATAAACGAACGTTATACGAATGATTCACGAACAGTTCATCGAACGCTCCATTCACTTACACTTCTAGTTTTGGTTTTCTCATCTTTATAAACATTTATATTCACCCAAAATATATCATGCTTGAGTTATAATAAAATTATTTTTCAACATATTGTTATGTTATATTACTATGTTTAAAAATGACAATATTTATCCTTCGTCTCGATAATATTTTTTGTTTGTATCTTTTATTTTTTCCGACTTATTTAATTAAAATTTTTAACCATATTTTAGTATCACTTTATTTTATAAATGAATTATATTTAAGAATGGTTAGATAGTAATTTTCATGGGATTCCTTAGATTACAATTTTAAAACATTTAAAATATATAAGATGTGATTTCGTCATCAAGCATGTAAGCTTCAATGATTAGCTCTTCCATAAAAATATAGACGTGATTTCACAATTCCACAATTTGATACAAATTCATAAATAAATTAATTTTAAAAAAATTAAATAAAAGATAAAAATAAAAAAATTCTTTTATAAATCTGTCCCTGTGATTTCGGATAACTTATATATATATATATATATATAGAACCATACGATATTTGACATCTTTTATTAGAAAAAATAAAATAACTTTTTAACCCTCTAACTTTATCAGTTTTGCTATTTGAGTCTTTATTTTTTTGTGCTACTTTTGGCCGGTGATCTTTAATTTTTTTTGTCAAATTAAATTAAATTGTCAAAAAGTAACAGATTTGTTAACATTAATTATCTAATTTTTAATCAAAGTCGACTTAATTATTTTGTCTTTTTGCACAAAATAAAATAAAAAGTTAAAAATATTATCATTGAATGAATTTTAAAACAAAATTATATTAAAATTATTAAAAGTGTGAAATAATGTCAAAAAAATACCGAAAATATGAAAAATTGTTAAAGTTAATTATAGAACTATTAAAATGTAAAATTTGTAAATAAAAATAAAATTGGAAAAATAGTATGAAAAATATAAAAATTCTTAAACGTTTTATAAAAAATATTTTATAATACGAGAATAGGGGAATAACAATAGAGGAACCATAAGTCATTAATTTCCTTGTTCTTTTGCACGGTACTACTTAATTTCTATTTATATTTTGATTGATTTTTCCCGGTACAAGTATACATACAAGTTGGATTATACGCATTCGACCATCAATTCATATGGTAAATATACATGTTGATCTCTCGAAATTAATAATTTAATTTATTTTTTAATATAAAATTTTTACATGTACAAATTTATCTTGATATTTCAAGTACAAAATACATGGTTTTACATAGTTGCTATAGATATTTTTATGACCCTGAGCGAAAATTTAAAAATGGACCATATATGACAAAAGTATATATATTTATTTTGAACAATTAATTTTTTATTAATAAATCATAGAAATTTGATTAAACTTTGTTAAACACATTATTTTCATTGCTTTATTAAAAAAACATCTTATATACAACTAAAACAATAAGGTACAATCACTAACTTATAATATTTTCACTTAAAAAAATATTGTGAAGGTAGAAAATGGGGCTCTGAACTGGTGCTCATGTTGCTCTCCCTTCTGAAGCGGTACTGTAGCTTGGCCATTATTTTGTCCGAATATTTAACGGTTTCGTTATATCTTTCGTCAGATTGTTTCGATTTGACAAACAAATAGAAGTTCGAGGGTAAAGTGAGACTTAAAATGTTATGGGCTAAAATTATAAATTTAGTAAAGTTGGAGGGCCAAAAGATCATTCTACCTAATAAACCATATACACTGTCTTTCGATTTCATTGCTCACTTCAGCTTCCATTTTATAGCACCATTCGCAGAACCAGTTGAGAGAAAAATCCTAGGCAATGTTCTAAATTCCCTACAAGCATATAACAGAAACAAAACATCAAAATCCCAAAACAAAACAAAAATTCCGTTGTAAAACTATTGTAAAACCCTAAAAAACAATTGAAGACGAACAGCTTTAAGTCTAAACTAAAATCTAAATACAATTGTTGATAAATAGATCAGTGCAAAGTGAAACAAAACAATTGAAAGGATACATTAAAAATGACAGGAAAAAAGGGTAGGACTTATGAGGAATAAATAACCAAAGATAAGTAAAAAAAAAATAAAACTAACCAATTATTCATTAATTTATATAAAAAAATGAGTCAGCTGGGCACCATTTAATAAATTCAACCAAGCTTTTCGAGCTTTACTCGGCATTCCAGAAAATGTTGAGTCAGCTGGGCATTCCAGAAAAAGTTTAAGCAAAGGAAGAAGATGAACAATTCATATAAGGGACTAAAATGAACAAAAAATAAAATTGGGCATACCTAACATGCAATTCACTCCTTTTATTTAAGTTAGTTTATTTTTTTGTTAATAAAATGCCGCATGGTGCACTCTGATTGGCACATGAGAATTTTTTTAACGGAGGAGGCATATGAGGTCACGATTTTTTGTTAAGGGGGCAAAATATCCCGAAAAATACTTTAAGTGTAACACCCTCGACCCGGATGTCACATTTGGGCCACAAGCCCAAACCTAAATATAAAATTTCTTTTCAAACAGGATCAACCCAACAAGTCGCAAGTTATTTAGAACCCCCGATTAAAATAAATAAATAAAAATAAATAAAATGTTACAAAAGAGCTACAATTTAAATTTAAAACATTTGAAGGTACATTTTAAATAATACAATTTCAAATAATAAATACAGACTCCACAAGTAAGGTCATATGAACACATAGCCCACTAGACTCAAATACCGTACTCCGAAGATCACCATGTTACAGAATCCCGATCTGATAGTGCTCCGCGATCCCACGGTCCAACGGTCATCCTACGTACAGAAACAACGATTCCGAGTGCTGAGCTTACAAAGCTCAGTGATACACATCTACTCTACTATACTTCATGCTAATCATAAGTATAAACATGCAAGCTAGTACGAGAAATAAGAAGAGATAAATAAACAGGCGGCACTACCATAATCGCCTAAACACATGTCATGAACAAACCACATCTCAAACAACATAAGTACATCAATAAAACAAACCAAGAGTGAGACCCAATGTCACCCGACACTGGAAGACCCACCCATACTCGGAATCTCACATCAAGCTGCTCAGAATCTCACATCGAGCGGTATACTCGCAATCTCACATCGAGTCTTCGCTCGGAATTTCATATCGAACGGGGCTCAGAATCTCACACCGGATGGCCTTTATTTCATCACTCGGAATCTCACATCGAGTGGCCTTCATGTGTTGCAACACTTACTCACTGGGTATCCGGATCCCATCAAACAAAGACTCAAAACCAAACAAGTGCCACACATGGCACACAACCACACTTGATCCACCAAGGATCCCTATGATTGCCTTACCTGGCACCTAACCGTACATGATCCACCATGGATCCATACAAGTCCCTACCTGGCACACAATCATCATACGACCTACCACGAGTCCCTATTGTTGCTATTAAAACAAATCAAGCATATCAAGTTGTTACATTTTATAGAAGGGTATACAATTCATTCCCGTCAATTATTCCCATCAATTTACATTATCTCATTAATTATTGTAACACCCTTACCAGTATTTATTATCCTATACTAGTATAGAGTGTCACATACGATTTAACCATCTTTTCTTACTAACCAAATTAATTAAAAAAATAGTAAAAAATTTTTATCTCGTAAACTCAATTACTAATTTTTAAGTGGTCAAATAGATTCCATTTTCAGGCAGCAATTTAGCAGTTTGTAACTACACCTTTTTATTTAGTATACTGCATATAAACTGCCTAAATTAAAATTTTTCTTAACTCCTCTAAAAATCAAGGTTATAATTTTTACCTGATTTCCATTGCTATAAAGTTCTTTAATCTACCATAAAGCATATTATAAAGTACCCATTTATCTAGATATTAATATTACAAACCATATCTAGATCAGTTAAAGTGAGCTAATACTATTTTATACATGCCAACTAGAGATAACCAAAATACATCAAAGATGTAAAATTACCGATACAACTACTTTTCCTCAGAGTGATGATGATGATATTCCTTACTCCTGCCCTGGATTACTACCTACGCGTGAAAACCATCACACGTTAAGCAAGCACTTAGTGAGGCATTAAAATTATTTAACATACATCAACATGCCTGAATTATATCAATAATATAAAGAACATGTAACTTGATCACCATTCTTTAATTTTCCTTATGTTAATTAAATATCAACATAATATATATATATATATATTCCGAATTTATAAAATCCTATTAATATCCTTGCCATTATCCGAGAGTTTATCTACCCTCTAATTTTATTGACCATTTATTTTCAAATAAATTATTGCCCAACCTAGTTTGAGGACTTGAGTACACGAGTCAAAAACCGCACCAAAGTGCTAATAAACCGCACCGAAGTGCTAAGTGACCGCACATAAGTGCTAAAGAACCACACCTAAGTGTTAATAAACCGCACCGAAGTGCTAAACCGCTGGGCTTTATGGCATGCCAACTATGCTCTATACCTCATTAACTTACTTGGGCATACTTTCCAATTCCATATTCGATTCATCCATGGCAATATAATTAAATACTGGGCAATTCATACCCTAAATATAACATAAACATACATACCTGATATATTTAGTGATCAAATGCATCATAGTTCTACCTTTGACAATTCTCAATATGTCAAATATCAAAATAAATATAATCTTCAAGCATATAATTATAACAGACTTATCACCAGTCTTTTAAATCAAACATAATATTTTCCATGCATAAAAATGCACTCACCTCGATACTTTATACTTTGTCAATGTTCAACTAGCCTCACTAAGTTCAATTTTGATCTCGTTCATTTCTTCGATTGCTAACTCGGTCTTGCTTTTGTTCACAGTCTACAATGTATTAAAAATTACCATAAGTACATTCCAAATTATATGTTAGTATCCTACTAACACATAAACAATATAGGAATAATTTTCCTATAAACACCTTAATATTTTCCAAACATTAGTTTTATGACACAAGTCATTCCATCTCCAATACTTTGTATTTCTTCCAACCCTTACTCAAAGAATGATTTATAACTCATTCTAACCTTAATTCCAGCATAATACTTCAATGAAAATAAATTTTCACTTTAGTCCTTAAATTTTTCCTAATTGCCGAATTGGTCCCCAACTTTTCCAAATTTCCGAATTGATCCCTATGTTCTACAAACTCCCAAAATGGTCCAAATAACATTTTTAAAGCTTGTAAAATCATAATTTCA
Organism: Hibiscus mutabilis; assembly: GCA_019671005.1. Taxonomy (NCBI): domain Eukaryota; kingdom Viridiplantae; phylum Streptophyta; class Magnoliopsida; order Malvales; family Malvaceae; genus Hibiscus; species Hibiscus mutabilis. The sequence continues at coordinate 35,494,960 of CM033750.1, read as the reverse complement.
ACATTTCCAAATTTATGGAAAATTTTCCATAATTTCCCCTAATTCCTTCAAAATGCCGAAATCACCCCTCTACTTTTCCAAGTTTCCAATTTAGTCTACTTAACACTTAAACATCATTTCCATGCCTTTACAACCATTCCCAACTCAAAATCATTCCAAATTCAATACTAAAACCCTAACTTTAAACAATTTAGGGTTTAGCTATTTCCATGTAATTTCAACCATCACACAAGCTTTAATATGATTCCACAACATCATCTTTATCAAAAACTAACCTTAGTTCATCTTAAACCAACTTCCCCTTCATCCATCAATTCCTAAAAACTAAGGTTTTAAGTAAGAAAATCATGAACAAATGGTACCAAGTGATAGAGAATTTCATGTAGATTAATTCTTTGTTTCATGCTTTCATCCAAAATCCAAAGAAATAAGCTTGAAAAATCAAAATAAAATTTTTTCTCCTTACCTCAAGAAGTGTTCGAACAATGGCTGATGTTGGGAGAAAATCTTGAATTTTCTTTTAGCACAAATTTGGCCATTTGTCCTTAATATAATTAAAAATTCATTTTAATGTTTAATGACATTTTTACCCTTGAAATCTAAAGCTCCATATCAAGCCACATGTCTAACTACCAAATCAAAGGTCCAAAACAATCCAAGGATTTAGTGATTACCAACTTTGCCATCTTCAAAAATTACCATCTTGCCATTTTCTTATCCAATGGCTAAGATTAAACATGGAAAAGTAATTTTTAATCCAATGATCCATATTAATTTCTAGTAAAATAAGGAATGGAAATGACCCTTTTACCCTTGCCTTATTTTAATAAAATATCTCTTAAAATATCTCATAAAAGATTTCTCATTTATTCGATTAAATCCGATTATCCAGATTTTTCTTGAACTTTAAAGCTTTATAGCTCTTAATACAAACTCCGTATCAAAAATCTGTGTACCACGAAATTGCCACTCTTGGGGGTGAACTATTGATTTACGGGACTAACTTACATACTTTTAAAAATTACAACTTCGTCCCTAAAGTTTCCAAAATTTACACTTTGGCACCAAACTTTTCAAATTTTACATTTTAGTCACCAAACTTTTCAAATTTTACATTTTGGTCACTAAACAAAATTTCAAGATATTACAATTCTTCCCCCTTAAGAAAATTCGTCCTCGAATTTTCCTAAGTACTAGGTTGAAAAAGATACAGATACTATTTTTTCATTAATTCCTCAGGTTCCCAAGTAGCTTCCTCTACTTTGTGATTTCTCCATAACACTTTGACTAGAGGAATCTTTTTGTTTCTTAACTGTTTTTCTCTGTGAGCTAATATTCTCACAGGTTCCTCCTCGTATGTCAGATCTTGCTGAATTTCGATTTCTTCCGGTGTAATAACATGAGAATGATCTGATCGATATTTCCTCAACTTGGATACATGAAAAACATCATGGATCTTACTCATCTCAAGTGGCAATGCTAACTGGTATGCCACTGGTCCAACTCTTTTTAGAATCTCATACAGGCCGATGAATCTTGGACTAAGCTTACATTTTCGTCCAAAGCGTAACACTTTTTCTAGGGTGATACTTTTAAAAATACCTTATCTCCAACTTCAAACTCAATATCTTTTCTTTTAAGATCCGAGTAAGATTTTTGTCTGTCATAGGCAGCTTTGAGATTGTCTTGAATAATTTTTACCTTATCTTCCATTCTCTGAACAAAATCTGGTCCAATAACCTTTCGATCCTCAAGCTCGAACCAATTCAACGGCGTTCTGCATTTCCTCCCATATAATGCTTCGTAAGGAGCCATCTTTATGCTTGTTTGATAACTATTGTTATATGCGAATTTCGCTAATGGGAGATACTTTTCCTAGGAACCCGCAAAATTTATTACACACGCTTTACAAGATTTTGGAGTGCTTTACACGAAGCATTTCCTCTAATACTTTGATATTGTACTGGCATATTTCTTTGTTCCCGAGCCGGTCGCTCTACATTCTGTTGGACCAGTTGCTCCACATTTTGTTGATCTCAAGGTGAATTTTGATTCACCTCATTACTTCCGCTTTGAGTAGGCACTTCCTACTCAACAGCCTGTCTCGCTTCCCGATAATCTGACATCTGTTCAAGTCACGACTGTATTAAATAAGTAAGGAGTAATCTACCAAATATCAAGCAACATCATAATCCTATAAAATATCAGTAATTTTTGATATTCTAGTGGCATGCATATAACTTTGACTTTCTATAAAAATTCATTTATCATCTAGAACCGACTAAACCTGTAGCTCTGATACCAATAAATGTAATACCCTTACCAGTATTTATTATCCTATACTAGTATAGAGTGTCACATACTATTTAACCATCTTTTCTTACTAACCAAATTAATTTAAAAAAATAGTAATTTTTTTATCTCGTAAATTCAATTACTAATTTTTAATTGGTCAAATAGATTCCATTCTCAGGCAGCAATTTAGCAGTTTGTAACTACACCTTTTTATTTAGTATACTGCATATAAACTGCCTAAATTAAAAATTTTCTTAACTCCTCTAAAAATCAAGGTTATAATTTTTACCTGATTTCCATTGCTAGAAAGTTCTTTAATCTACCATAAAGCATATTATAAAGTACCCATTTATCTAGATATTAATATTACAAACCATATCTAGATCAGTTAAAGTGAGCTAATACTATTTTATACATGCCAACTAGAGAAAACCAAAATACATCAAAGATGTAAAATTACCGATACAACTACTTTTCCTCAGGGTGATGATGATGATATTCCTTACTTCTGTCCTGGATTACTACCTACGCGTGAAAACCATCACACCTTAAGCAAGCACTTAGTGAGGCATTAAAATAATTTAACATACATCAACATGCCTGAATTATATCAATAATACAAAGAACATGTAATTTGATCACCATTCTTTAATTTTCCTTATGTCAATTAAATATCAACATAATATATATATATATTCCGGATTTATAAAATCCTACTAATATCCTTGCCATTATCCGAGAGTTTATCTACCCTCTAATTTTATTGACCATTTATTTTCAAATAAATTATTGCCAACCTAGTTTGAGGACTTGAGTACACGAGTCAAAAACCGCACCAAAGTGCTAATAAACCGCACCGAAGTGCTAAGTGGCCACACATAAGTGCTAAAGAACCACACCTAAGTGTTAATAAACCGCACCGAAGTGCTAAACCGCTGGACTCTATGGCATGCCAACTATACTCTATGCCTCATTAACTTACTTGGGCATACTTTCCAATTCCATATTCGATTCATCCATGGCAATATAATTAAATACTAGGCAATTCATACCCTAAATATAACATAAACATACATACCTGATATATTTAGTGATCAAATGCATCATAGTTCTACCTTTGGCAATTCTCAATATGTCAAATATCAAAATAAATATAATCATTAAGCATATAATTATAACAGACTTATCACCAGTCTTTTAAATCAAACATAATATTTTCCATGCATAAAAATGCACTCACCTCGATACTTTATACTTTGTCAATGTTCAACTAGCCTCACTAAGTTCAATTTTGATCTCGTTCCTTTCTTCGATTGCTAACTCGGTCTTGCTTTTGTTCACAGTCTACAATGTATTAAAAATTACCATAAGTACATTCCAAATTATATGTTAGTATCCTACTAACACATAAACAATATAGGAATAATTTTCCTATAAACACCTTAATATTTTGCAAACATTAGTTTTATGACACAAGTCATTCCATCTCCAATACTTTGTATTTCTTCAAACCCTTACTCAAAGAATGATTTATAACTCATTCTAACCTTAATTCCAGCATAATACTTCCATGAAAATAAATTTTTACTTTAGTCCTTAAATTGTTCCTAATTGTCGAATTGGTCCCCAACTTTTCCAAATTTCCGAATTGATCCCTATGTTCTACAAACTCCCAAAATGGTCCAAATAACATTTTTAAAGCTTGTAAAATCATAATTTCAACATTTCCAAATTTATGGAAATTTTCCATAATTTCCCCTAATTCCTTCAAAATGCTGAAATCACCCCTCTACTTTTCCAAGTTTCCAATTTAGTCTACTTAACACTTAAACATCATTTCTATGCCTTTACAACCATTCCCAACTCAAAATCATTCCAAATTCAACTTTTCTACTAAAACCCTAACTTTAAACAATTTAGGGTTTAGCTATATCCATGTAATTTCAACCATCACACAAGCTTTAATATTATTCCACAACATCATCTTTATCAAAAACTAACCTTAGTTCATCCTAAACCAACTTCCCCTTCATCCATCAATTCCTAAAAACTAAGGTTTTAAGTAAGAAAAGCATGAACAAATGGTACCAAGTGATAGAGAATTTCATGTAGATTAATTCTTTGTTTCATGCTTTCATCCAAAATCCAAAGAAATAAGCTTGAAAAATCAAAATAAAATGTTTTCTCCTTACCTCAAGAAGTGTTCGAACAATGGCTGATGTTGGGAGAAAATCTTGAATCTTCTTTTAGCTCAAATTTGGCCATTTGTCCTTAATATAATTAAAAATTCATTTTAATGTTTAATGACATTTTTACCCTTGAAATCCAAAGCTCCATATCAAGCCACATGTCTAACTACCAAATCAAAGGTTCAAAACAATCCAAGGAGTTAGTGATTACCAACTTTGCCCTTGCCATCTTCAAAAATTACTATCTTGCCATTTTCTTATCCAATGACTAAGATTAAACATGGAAAAGTAATTTTTAATCCAATGATCCATATTAATTTCTAGTAAAATAAGGCATGGAAATGACCCTTTTAACCTTGCCTTATTTTAATAAAATATCTCTTAAAATATCTCATAAAAGATTTCTCATTTATTTGATTAAATCCGATTATCCAAATTTTTCTTGAACTTTAAAGCTTTATAGCTCTTAATACAAACTCCGTATCAAAAATCCGTGTAGCACGAAATTGCCATTCTTGGGGGTGAACTATTGATTTACGGGACTAACTTACATACTTTTAAAAATTACAACTTGGTCCCTAAACTTTCCAAAATTTACACTTTGGCACCAAACTTTTCAAATTTTACATTTCAGTCACCAAACTTTTCAAATTTTACATTTTGGTCACTAACCAAAATTTCAAGATATTACAATTATGGCATTAACCGCATAGTTAATCATGTTCGTCAATTTCCATCTTAAACTGGCCATTAAGCCAATTAGTGTTGATTACCGATTTCATAAGAAATTTATCGAGTATTTGTCGGTATTAGTCATTATTACAACCCCCGTCTTTAACTAGCATTATAGGCCATTAAGCTTGACAACATCAAAATTAATTACGAGGCCATATTCTACCCCTAAAGCTTATGAAAGTTATTATAGTTTGTTGCTAGCGTATTTAAATCAATAAATAATAATTACTGATTTTAAGCATTTAATCAGCATTGCCCCTAACCAATATTCAATCGAGCATATTAATTCATCCCACTAGCACACAAGGCATCACCACATAGCAATCATAATTTAGGTAATCATACAAATATTAAGACAAACATATATGGTCCCTAAAGCTCAAAACAGTCTTAAACATTCTCAAGCTCATCAGGCATCTCAATAATTACCAAGCCTCGAAATACCAGTACCGATGCATGCTTATTACTCATCTCCTATTTTGCAACCACTAACATGCAAGGCAATTACACTTATGATGTTCATAAAGCATGTCGGACTTCGAGGTGTACTAACCTTATGCTGACATCGCTAAAATCCTCGTCCTAGTTCTCCGAATATTCCACTTGATCCGATATCTGACCCGATTAATCCTCGCATACCAAATAATATGAAACAACATTAATTCTTGCATCTACTACTATTCAATTTACAAGGTTAAATGCGTAAAAATAGCTTATCAAGTTTGAATTTGGAAAAACGGACTACTCCATTGTATCTGAAACGTCGAGAAACCTCCGGGTAGGGTCCCCTAAAAAAAGTCAACGACTGGTCAACGACAGTCAATGGCTGACAGTAGTCTGGCAATCCACTGCAGCGCGGACACATGGTAGGCGCTGTGCACCCGCGGGGTGTGATCCGCTGCAGCCAAAATCACGTGCACCTGATTCAGTGCAACGCGGTGCACAATAGCTGTGTGCACCCGCCTGCTGCAGGTCATGCGTGGTGGCACGTGGGCGGCCCTCCTGTGGCCGAACAGCGGCATCAAGCTCTTTTCTGGTTGATTTTCGATAAGTAAGCACGCTGGTGGGGTCAGTTCGCGGCGATGACAGCTGGATCTTGACGAAATACCTCATCTAATTCTTCCTCTCCCTCACTCCAGAGAACGACAGCTCCAAACGTGAAACGGCAGCCACCGACCGATTCGTCTCGGTGAGCTAGATGCAACGTCGGCGACGGTGAGAGCCACAGAATCTCCAACGGTGACGAAACATGGCTCAAAGCCTCCCCCAACTTCATTCTTTTTCTTTCTTTTCTCTCTCTCCTTAAAATATCATATCTCTTTCTTTTTCTCTTTCCTCCATCAATTATCAACCACTTTAATTCAAAATATTATCCTTTTCTTTGTTTTTACATTCTCTCCTTTTATTTATCCACTCAAAGCCCAAATCCAACTTCTTAATTGGGTCCTCAACCTGAGGCCTAATACCCGGTCCAAGACCCGATTTGGTAACCCGAAATCTGGGTCGTTACAACTCTCCACTCCTTAAAAAAATTTTGCCCTCGAAATTTGCATCTATAACCCAGAAGAAAAAGTTGAAACCCTTACAACTCTTCGACGTTCCCAAGAATTTCCCACTGCGCTACTCTGATCTCTCACAATGCTTGTCAATTATAACACTTGTCTTCTAATGATACAAACATAATTTGAACTGGTCATTCCTATTAGAAGTAATCCATCTTCACTCGATACAACCCAACTTAACTGACCATTTTTTTAAAGAGATCCATCACTATTCGGTGCATTACCAAAGCCATTGAACAAACCCGACAGTGCCTTGGCCAAGCATCACACAAACTTGTCATCGAGAAACTTAACTTACGCTGAAGGACCCAAAAGTTCGTTGCACAATAAAATCTTTCCACAACTCCACATGATCTGAAAGGACAGGGGTTTAAACAACCGTTGTAACCAAAACGAAGTGGTTCATCACGTGACGACTCTCTAGAGGAGACTCTAACTCGGATGACATCCCTTCCCAAAATCATTGCTTGCCCGGTGCAAGACTTCTGAAAACGAACGACATCTCGACACCCCTCAAGCACTTATCTTGACTCGACATGATAACTCATATCAGCAACTAAAGCATTTCATATAACTCGGTTTACGCATGAGGCTTACACTCTAAACTATAACGTGTCTCAAAAATATGTCATCTGTACCACCACTCAAATTTTGCCATCACAAGAAATCCCACCAAGGGATAAGGTTCCATCGCAACCCCAAATTTCGTGTCAAGAGGTAACATATACACATCATAGTATCGTACAACCCCAAACCCGCAAACAAACCACACGGACTTCTATACGAATCTTAACCTCACCAAAGATATCAAACGGTACTAAACGATAACTATACCATTACTCAGAGAAATCCCATCAAAACTGTGCACTCATAATCCTTTGCAAGATCCACGATCATCTATTTAATTCCCACCGATGAATACCACAACATCCTATCAACCCTGAGGAACTCAATATTTAACTCTCAACGGTATCAAGCCAGCTACTTATCACTATCTCAAACACACGACTCCATACTGCATCCAAAGCACATGGTAAAAGTTCGGTACAACCTGTCACTCTCAAAATTCACCACATATTGACCATTGTACTAGTAAAGAAGAATCTCTTACCTTAGTATATCTTCTCTAAATTACCCACCACAAGATCTCAAGTCTATCGACAACCATCAGACCCAAATTCAATCATAACATTTTATCCTCTTAACTAAAAATCGATGCTCATTTTCGAGGCTCCCAAAGCAAATCAATCCTTAATTCAAAATGTGCTAACGAATAAACTGGTACCGACATCTTTGTATAGTGCTAGTATCAACACTCTCTTACCGACCATTATCTATGATAGCCTTACACGACAAAGATGATATTCCAGTGCAGTACTTACTAAAGTACGATCCACTACTTATTTAGCTTACTTAGTTAGGTGGTGATCAGGTATACTATCAACAATTCTTACATACTTTATCTCATGTCATCATCGAAACCTCACATTTTCTTAGAGATCAAGCACCCCAACCTTCACACAATTGGGAGAACACAACCTCCCTCTTTTAGCACAAAAATACAGTCCTAATGGTACAACAAAACATCTTGAAGATATTAAAATCTCGTTTGCCCTCGATCAAGTCCACGCCCTTTGTCACGACAAACGGCTTAATGTAGCACGAGTTTCTACTCGATGTCCTTGGCTCGCTCCAACAATACTTGTGATACAATCAAAAGCATTTACGAAGTCTCAAACCCTTGCTTCTTTAAATAATTACATTGTAATTAACCATTCCCCCACGATTAATGAGATGATTATCTTTTTCAACGCCAAACTTTTTGTATTCTTTTGCATCCACACTTGTCACATAAGACATCTAACTTATATTCAAGAGACAACCGCGGTGGCTTTCACTTTATTTGTACTAAAATTCCTCGACGTCACCGTGAACATTACCCGCTATCACGACATGTTTAAAGAAAAAGAAAATCTTCATTCCAAAATCTATTTTTCTAACCTCAATACATTAACAATAAGCATCACCCTTCCAAACTAATATCGAGAAAAACACACGGACAATTTACATTCGATTAAACGGGTTATCCATATTTGAGAAATGGGTAACGGTCTTCTACGATCATTTAACCAACTATCAATGGTTTGGACAGCACCTCCACGAACTAACTTTTTACTAGAGAATAAGTCCGACTCTCCATTGGGTGAAGCACTTAGGCGAAAATGACATTATTCAAGTTGTTCCTCCAAATTTGAATCCCCAACTACTCAACCTGGTCGACATCCTCGACAACTACGATGGCACCAGCCTCCAACTCGGCCTTACCTCAACTTCTACTCATACGACATGAGGAAAATATATTCTCGACTCGGGTGATTCAACTAACTTGCATCTCAACACTGAGGTGACCTCGTCCCGGAATCACTACCATGAACGACTTGACGCTTAACTCGACCTCTCGACCACGATCATAACCATCTTGACGTCGCAACATTAGACGCACTATCGAATTCAGTCTTAAGGAGTACATATTTAGTTTAAGGGCATGTATTCACTAGACACCTTGCTAAAACATCTATACCACCTCGGGTTTTCTAGAATTGGTTAAACCTAGTCTCGATACCACTAAATATAACACCTTCGACCGGATATCATATTTAGGCCACAAGCCCAAACCCAAAACCATAAAATTCCTTTTTAAACAGGATCAACCAAACAAGTCGCAAAATATTTAGAACCCACAATTAAAATAAATAAATATAAATAAATAAAATGTTACAAAGGAGCTCCAATTTAAATTTGAAACATTTAAGGTGCAATTTAAATAATACAATTTCAAATAATAAATACAGACCTACATGTAAGGTCCTATGAACACATAGCCCACTAGACTCAAATATCGTACTTCAAGATCACCATGTACAGAATCTCAATCTAATAGTGCTCGCGATCCCACGATCCAACGGTTATCCTACACGCAGAAATAATAATTTGGCGTTAAGTTTACAAAGCTCGGTGGTATACATCTACTCTACTAGACTTCATGCTAATCATAAATATAAGCATGCAAGCTAGTACGAGCAATAAGAAGATATAAATAAACTGGTGGCGCTACTATAATCGCCTAAACACATGTCATGAACAAACCACATCTTAAACATCATAACCACATCAATAAAACAAACCAAGAGTGAGGCGTAATGTAACCCGACACTGGAAGACACACCCATGCTCAGAATTTCACATCGAGCTGCTCGGAATCTCACATCGAGTGGGGCACGGAACCTCACATTGAGCAAGTATCATCACCCGAAATCTCAAATCGGATGGCCTTCATTTCATCACTCGGAATCTCATATCGAGTGGCCTTCATGTGTTGCAACACCCACTCACTGGGTATCCCGATCTTACCAAACAAAGACTCAAAACCAAACAAGTGCCCACACATGGCACACAACCATACTTGATCCACCAATGATCCCTATGAGTGCCCTACCTGGCACCTAACCATACATGATCCACCACGGATCCATACAAGTGACCTACCTGGCACACAATCATCATACGACCCACCACGAGTCCCTATTGTTGCTATTAAAACAAATCAAGCATTATCGAGTTGCTATATTTTATAGAAGGGTATACAATTCATTCCCGTCAATTATTTCCATCAAGTTACATTATCTCATTAATTATGGCAATAACCGCTTAGTTAATCATATTCGTCAATTTCTATCTTAAACTGGCCTTTAAGCTAATTAGTGTTGATTCCCAATTTCATAAGTAATTTATCGAGTATTTGTCGGTATTAGTCCATTATTACAACCCCGTCTTTAACAAGCATTATAGGCCATTAAGCCTGACAACATCAATATTAATTACGAGGCCCTATTCTACCCCTAAAGCTTATGAAAGTCATTATAGTTTGTTGCTAGCGCATTTAAATCAATAAATAATAATTACTGATTTTAAGCATTTAATCAGCATTGCCCCTAACCAATATTCAATCGAGCATATTAATTCATTCCACTAGTACACAAGGCATCATCACATAGCAATCATAATTCAGGTAATCATACAAATATTAAGACAAACCTATATGGTCCCTAAAGCTCATAACAGTCTTAAACATTCTTAAGCTCATCGAAATCTCAATAATTACCAAGCCTCGAAATACCAAAGATCGATGCATGCTTATTACTCATCTCTTATTTTGCAACCATTAACATGCAAGTCAATTACACTTATGATGTTCATAAAGTATGTTCGGAGTTCGAGGTGTACTAAACTTATGCCGACATCGCTAAAATCCTCGTCCTAGTTCCCGAATATTCCACTTGATCCGATATCTCGACCCGATTAATCCTCGCATACCAAAGAATATGAAACAACATTAATTCTTGCATCCACTATTCAATTTACAAGGTCAAACATGTAAAAATAGCTTATCGGGTTTCAAATTTGAAAAACGGACTACGTTATTGGATCCAAACGTCGAGAAACCTCGGGTAGGGTCCCTTGAAAAAGTCAACAGCCGGTTAATTGTCGGTCAACGCTGGTCAACGGCGGTCAATGGCTAGCGATGGTCGGCGATCCGGTCGCGGCGCGGACACATGGTAGGGTTGTGCACCGCGAGGTGTGTTCGGCGCAGCCAAAATCACGTGCACCGATTGATTCAGCGGGCGCGATGCACAATGGTGTGTGCACCCGCTGCACTCACGCTCACTATATCGACGAAGTGTGGTGGCGGGTGGGCAGCCCTCCGTGGTCGAAACGGCGGTGACATCAAGTTGCTTTCGGCTGATTTTCGATCGGTAAGCACGTTGGTGGGGTCGATTCACGGCGATGACGGCTGGATCTTGACGAAATACCTCCTCTAATCTTCCTCTCCTTCACTCGAGAACGACAACTCCAAACATGAAACGGCGACCACCGGCCGATTCGTCTCGGTGAGCTAGGTGCAACGTCGGCGGCGGTGAGAGCCACAACAGCTCCAATAGTGGTGACGAAACATGGCTCAAAGCCTCTCCCAAACATTCTTTTTCTTTCTTTTTCTCTCTCCTCAAAATATCATCTCTTTCTTTTTCTCTTTCCTCCATCAATTATCAACCACTTTAATTCAAAATATTATCCTTTTCTTTGTTTTTACATTCTCTCCTTTTATTTATCCACCCAAAGCCCAAATCCAACTTCTTAATTGGGTCCTCAACACGAGGCCTAATACCCGGTCCAAGACCCGATTTGGTAACCGAAATGGGTCGTTACAACTCTCCACTCCTTAAAAAAATTTTGCCCTCGAAATTTGCATCTATAACCGAGGAAGAAAAAGTTGAAACCCTTACAACTCTTCGACGCTCCCAAGAATTTCCGTTCGCTACTCTGATCTCTCACAATGCTTGTCAATTATAACACTTGTCTTCTAATGATACAAACATAATTTGAACTGGTCATTCCTATTAGAAGTAATCCATCTTCACTCGATACAACCCAACTTAACTGACCATTTTTTTAAAGAGATCCATCACTATTCGGTGCATTACCAAAGCCATTGAACAAACCCGACAGTGCCTTGGCCAAGCATCACACAAACTTGTCATCGAGAAACTTAACTTACGCTGAAGGACCCAAAAGTTCGTTGCACAATAAAAATCTTTCCACAACTCCACATGATCCGAAAGGACGGGGTTTAAACAACCGTTGTAACCAAAACGGTGGTTCATCACGTGACGACTCTCTAGAGGAGACTCTAACTCGGATGACATCCCTTCCCAAAATCATTGCTTGCCCGGTGCAAGACTTCTGAAAACGAACGACATCTCGACACCCCTCAAGCACTTATCTTGACTCGACATGATAACTCATATCAGCAACTAAAGCATTTCATATAACTCGGTTTACGCATGAGGCTTACACTCTAAACTATAACGTGTCTCAAAAATATGTCATCTGTACCACCACTCAAATTTTGCCATCACAAGAAATCCCACCAAGGGATAAGGTTCCATCGCAACCCCAAATTTCGTGTCAAGAGGTAACATATACACATCATAGTATCGTACAACCCCAAACCCGCAAACAAACCACACAGACTTCCTATACGAATCTTAACCTCACCAAAGATATCAAACGGTACTAAACGATAACTATACCATTACTCAGAGAAATCCCATCAAAACTGTGCACTCATAATCCTTTGCAAGATCCACGATCATCTATTTAATTCCCACCGATGAATACCACAACATCCTATCAACCCTGAGGAACTCAATATTTAACTCTCAACGGTATCAAGCCAGCTACTTATCACTATCTCAAACACACGACTCCATACTGCATCCAAAGCACATGGTAAAAGTTCGGTACAACCTGTCACTCTCAAAATTCACCACATATTGACCATTGTACTAGTAAAGAAGAATCTCTTACCTTAGTATATCTTCTCTAAATTACCCACCACAAGATCTCAAGTCTATCGACAACCATCAGACCCAAATTCAATCATAACATTTTATCCTCTTAACTAAAAATCAGATGCTCATTTTCGAGGCTCCCAAAGCAAATCAATCCTTAATTCAAAATGTGCTAACGAATAAACTGGTACCGATACTGTATAGTGCTAGTATCAACACTCTCTTACCTGACCATTATCTATGATAGCCTTACACGACAGCATGATATTCCAATTCTGTACTTACTCGGTACGATCCACTACTTATTTAGCTTACTTAGTTAGGTGGTGATCAGGTATACTATCAACAATTCTTACATACTTTATCTCATGTCATCATCGAAACCTCACATTTTCTTAGAGATCAAGCACCCCAACCTTCACACAATTGGGGAGAACACAACCTCCCTCTTTTAGCACAAAAATACAGTCCTAATGGTACAACAAAACATCTTCGAAGATATTAAAATCTCGTTTGCCTCTGATCAAGTCCACGCCACTGTCACGACAAACGGCTTAATGTAGCACGAGTTTCTACTGATGTCCTTCGGCTCGCTCCAACAATACTGTGATACAATCAAAAGCATTTACGAAGTCTCAAACCCTTGCTTCTTTAAATAATTACACTGTAATTAACCATTCCCCCCACACAGTTAATGAGATGATTATCTTTTCAACGCCAAACTTTTTGTATTCTTTTGCATCCACACTTGTCACGCAAGACATCTAACTTATATTCAAGAGACAGCACAGCGGCTTTCACTTTATTTGTACTAAAATTCCTCGACGTCACCGTGAACATTACCCGCTATCACGACATGTTTAAAGAAAAAAGAAAATCTTCATTCCAAAATCTATTTTTCTAACCTCAATACATTAACAATAAGCATCACCCTTCCAAACTAATATCAGAAAAACACACAGACAATTTACATTCGATTAAACGGGTTATCCATATTCAGAAATGGGTAACGGTCTTCTACGATCATTTAACCAACTATCAATGGTTTGGACAGCACCTCCACGAACTAACTTTTTACTAGAGAATAAGTCCGACTCTCCATTGGGTGAAGCACTTAGACGAAAATGACATTATTCAAGTTGTTCCTCCAAATTTGAATCCCCAACTACTCAACTGGGTCGACATCCTCTGACAACTACGATGGCACCAGCCTCCAACTCGGCCTTACCTCAACTTCTACTCATACGACATGAGGAAAATATATTCTCGACTCGGGTGATTCAACTAACTTGCATCTCAACACTCTGAGGTGACCTCGTCCCCGGAATCACTACCATGAACAGCTTGACGCTTAACTCGACCCTCTCGACCACGATCATAACCATCTTGACGTCGCAACATTAGACGCACTATCAGAATTCCAGTCTTAAGGAGTACATATTTAGTTTAAGGGCATGTATTCACTAGACACCTTGCTAAAACATCTATACCACCTCGGGGTTTCCTAGAATTGGTTAAACCTAGTCTCTGATACCACTAAATATAACACCTTCGACCCGGATATCATATTTAGGCCACAAGCCCAAACCCAAAACCATAAAATTCCTTTTTAAACAGGATCAACCAAACAAGTCGCAAAATATTTAGAACCCACAATTAAAATAAATAAATATAAATAAATAAAATGTTACAAAGGAGCTCCAATTTAAATTTGAAACATTTAAGGTGCAATTTAAATAATACAATTTCAAATAATAAATACAGACCCTACATGTAAGGTCCTATGAACACATAGCCCACTAGACTCAAATATCGTACTTCGAAGATCACCATGTACCAGAATCTCAATCTAATAGTGCTCCGCGATCCCACGATCCAACGGTTATCCTACACGCAGAAATAATAATTTCGAGCGTTAAGCTTACAAAGCTCAGTGGTATACATCTACTCTACTAGACTTCATGCTAATCATAAATATAAGCATGCAAGCTAGTACGAGCAATAAGAAGATATAAATAAACTGGTGGCGCTACTATAATCGCCTAAACACATGTCATGAACAAACCACATCTTAAACATCATAACCACATCAATAAAACAAACCAAGAGTGAGGCGTAATGTAACCCGACACTGGAAGACACACCCATGCTCAGAATTTCACATCGAGCTGCTCGGAATCTCACATCGAGTGGGGCACGGAACCTCACATTGAGCAAGTATCATCACCCGAAATCTCAAATCGGATGGCCTTCATTTCATCACTCGGAATCTCATATCGAGTGGCCTTCATGTGTTGCAACACCCACTCACTGGGTATCCCGATCTTACCAAACAAAGACTCAAAACCAAACAAGTGCCCACACATGGCACACAACCATACTTGATCCATTAATGATCCCTATGAGTGCCCCTACGGCACCTAACCATACATGATCCACCACGGATCCATACAAGTGACCTACACGGCACACAATCATCATAACGACCCACCACGAGTCCCTATTGTTGCTATTAAAACAAATCAAGCATTATCGAGTTGCTATATTTTATAGAAGGGTATACAATTCATTCCGTCAATTATTTCCATCAAGTTACATTATCTCATTAATTATGGCAATAACCGCTTAGTTAATCATATTCGTCAATTTCTATCTTAAACTGGCCTTTAAGCTAATTAGTGTTGATTCCCAATTTCATAAGTAATTTATCGAGTATTTGTCGGTATTAGTCCATTATTACAACCCCGTCTTTAACAAGCATTATAGGCCATTAAGCCTGACAACATCAATATTAATTACGAGGCCCTATTCTACCCCTAAAGCTTATGAAAGTCATTATAGTTTGTTGCTAGCGCATTTAAATCAATAAATAATAATTACTGATTTTAAGCATTTAATCAGCATTGCCCCTAACCAATATTCAATCGAGCATATTAATTCATTCCACTAGTACACAAGGCATCATCACATAGCAATCATAATTCAGGTAATCATACAAATATTAAGACAAACCTATATGGTCCCTAAAGCTCATAACAGTCTTAAACATTCTTAAGCTCATCAGAAATCTCAATAATTACCAAGCCTCGAAATACCAGTACCGACGCATGCTTATTACTCATCTCTTATTTTGCAACCATTAACATGCAAGTCAATTGCACTTATGATGCTCATGCAGTATGTTAGAGTTCGAGGTGTACTAAACTTATGCTGACATCGCTAAAATCCTCGTCCTAGCTCCCCGAATATTCCACCTGATCTGATATCTGACCCGATTAATCCTCGCATACCAAAGAATATGAAACTACATTAATTCGTGCATCCACTATTCAATTCACAAGGTCAAACATGTAAAAATAGCTTATCGGGTTCAAATTTGAAAAACAGACTACGTTATTGGATCCGAAACGTCGAGAAACCTTCGGGTAGGGTCCCTTGAAAAAGTCAACAGCCGGTTAATTGTCGGTCAATGCTGGTCAACGGCGGTCAATGGCTAGCAGTGGTCTGGCGATCCAGTGCGGCGCAGGCTCACGGTAGGGGTTGTGCACCCGCGAGGTGTGGTTCGCTGCAGCCAGAATCACGTGCACCCGGGGTGCTGATTCAGTGGGGCGCGATGCACAACAGCTGTGTGCACCCGCCTGCTGCAGCTCACGCTCACTATCGCTGACGAAGTGTGGTGGCGGGTGGGCAGCCCTCCAGTGGTCGTACGGCGGTGACGAGTTGCTTCCTGGCTATTTTTCGGTCGGTAAGCACGTTGGTGGCGTCAGTTCACGACCGTGACGGCTGGATCTTGACGAAATACCTCCTCTAATCTTCCTCTCCTTCACTCTGGCGAACGACAACTCCAAACATGATGCGGCGACCACTGGCCGATTCGTCTCGGCCAGCTAGGTGCAACGGCGGCGGCAGTGAGAGCCACAACAGCTCCAATAGTGGTGAAGCAAGGCTCAAAGCCTCTCCCAAACTTCCTTCTTTTTTCTCTCTCCTCAAAATATCATCTCTTTCTTTTTCTCTTTCCTCCTTCAATTATCAGGCACTTTAATTCAAAATATTATCATTTTTTTACACTCTCTCCTTTTATTTATCCACCCAAAGCCCAAATCCAACTTCTTAATTGGGTCCTCAACCTGAGGCCCAATACCCGGTTCAAGACCCGATTCGCTAACCCGAAATTTGGGTCGTTACATTAGGGGCCAACTCGGGAAAAAGTGCATAGTTGAGGGGAGCAATGGAGTCATTAAGCCTTTGATTAATTATTACAAGAAAACAGCCAAACACTGCAATTTAGACGAAAAACAAGTCTTCATCGAGCTTACTCGACTGGGTTAGATTATTTCTTCTCCCCTGGGTTGCTCTTTGAACTCTTTTTGCAGTTTAACATCATCAGAGACTTTTGTGTTTAGTTCTGGGGAGAGTACTTACAGTAACGTTGAAATACGGGGACGACATGTACAAGCGTGGCAGCAGAGACCACATTATCAATGCCTATGACAAAAGAACAAGGTTAGCGGATTCTTCAATTTTCTGAATGAAGTTGTCTTTATTACTTTCAGTAGGTACTGACATTTTCGTGGATTTATTATGTGGTGTTTAAGTACCATTACTGAATGGAGTGGGCAAAGATATTGGAAACCCTCCTTGGAAGCGATCATTCCCTTATATACTCTTGGCAACCTTATCTTCCTTATTTGGTTACCATCTTGGGTATGTTCATTTTGGATTTTAAAATCATCTGAAAATTCTGCAGACAATGTATTCTTAATGCTTGCTACTATTGATGCAGAGTAGTTAACGAAACGCTAGAAAATTGGGGATTAATATAGTAGAAAATTAGGAATTAGGTTAGATGAAGAAGAATATGAAAGATGGTGGAGGGGGGAAGAAATAAAAAAAATGGAGGATTAAATGTGTAATTATACAAATTGTTTTTATTTCGGTGGTCAAAATAGGAGTGAAGTAATAGTTGAGGGACTATCTAGGTAACTTATCATTCTTTTTATTGTGTCAGATCAACCTCCCGTTAACGTTTAACGGCAACAAACGTTACAGTGACCATAAGTTTACATATCGAAAATGTAAGTGACCATAACGATCGAATTTGAAAATTGATGACCAAAACTGTACAAACCCTAAACTTAAATGATCATTGCAGTAGTTTACCCCTAATTAAAGAATAAGGGTTGAAATTATATTTTTAATGTGTCGTTTTTATAATTAACTGATATGATTATAGGATAATATTTGTTCATTAATTTTATGTTTTTTTATTTTTAGTAATGCACAAACATCATACAAATAAATTGTTCGAACTCAAGTTATTTAAGAATAACAACATTTCATTTTCTACTAAGACCACTTAATTTGTTTTTTTTTGTAAAGTAAGTGCCTAATTTTATTCTGTTACCATTTTAAGATTTTTCTTTGAAGGACGTTAAAAAGATTATTATCAATTAAAATGTATTACATGACTCATTCATTAATTTCCTTTATTTTAAAAATAATCATAAAATCATTATTTCAAAAAAATTCTTAAAATCTCAAAATCCATAACTCTAAATCTTTAAAATATGCTTATAAACGAGTCGATAAATAAGCTTATAAACGAATTTATTCGTGAACATAAACAAACTAAAAACACATTTTTTCGTATTCGTTCATTTATTAAACGAACATAAAAATTTAACTTATTAAATGAACGTTATACGAACAGCTCACGAATAGTTCGTCGAACGCTCCGTTCATTTACACCCCTAATTTTGATTTTCTCATCTTTATAGATATTTACAGTCACCCAACATATATCATGCTTGAGTTGTAGTAAAATTATTTTTCAACATATTGTATGTTCTATTATTATGTTTAAAAATGACAATACTTATTCTTCATTGTCAACAATATTTTTTGTTCGTATATTTTATTTTTTTAACTTATTTGATTTAATTTTTACCATATTTTTGTATAACTATATTTTATAGAATTGATGAATTATATTTAAGAATGGTTAGATAGTAATTTTCATGGGATTCCATAGATTATAAATTTAAGGTTAAAGGGGTATTTTTGTCATTGAGTTCGACCCTAAAAATTAATTTCGTCTCTCGTCGAATAACACACTCAATGTGATCCTTATATTCGCAAAATCGATCAAATTAATATTGACCAATGTTTCTATCAATTTTTGCATGACGGGCCATTAAATCCAGTACGATCAATCATCTCAGCCAGCTGGCACGCCGCGTCCCGCATGACATGGAAAAATTGCTGACATAACATATGTATTGATGTGGCACATTTAAAAAATAATTAAATTTAATAAAAAATATTAAATTCAAATAATTGATTAAAAATAAAAATTAATTAAAATAAAGAAAATTCTCTGACCGTAATGAATGCTCCTAATGAACGTTGAAGGGACTCTTGAAAACCAATTGACTGTGAAAAAATTGAAGAAAAAATCAGACTTTTAGTAAAAAAGAACTCTCTAAAAAACGAAACCCTTTGGAAGCCATCTTCATCGATTTTTTTTTTGCTTATTGATGCTGTTTATTGAGAAAAAATTTGTCGATTAAAAACTCCATTCATTCTGCTTGTCGCTTCATCTGTAATCGGTAAGTTTTGTATACCTAAGACAATATTTTACTTTTGGAATTTTTAGGGTTTGTAATTTGTTCTTGTTTTTTTCATTTTACATAAGTTTTAGGTTTCAAACTGGAAAAGAACATTGCAAGAGACAAGTTAGTGAAGAGAAAAAAGGTAAAAAACAAAAGGGTTTAAATTTGATACACATGCTATGTGAAATTTATTTTACACAAGACTGTTTATTTCTATTATAAGTTAAAATTAAGCCTAAACCCTAAAAAATTAAATCCAAACCCTAAACTCTAAACATAAATTCTAAACACCAACCTTAAATTCTAAACTCTACAACCTAAACCCCTAAACTAAACTCCTAATCCCTAAAATTAAAAATTCTATATAAACTAAAGTTTACACAAACTGTGTATTAAAATTTTTCCAAAAACAAAACTTGTTTTTAATCTTAAAAGTTGCAAAAGTAAGAATATTTGGGGTTTAAAACCGAAAGAGACAATGCAAGGTGGTTCCATGTGATATAAAATGTTTATATATTCTAATTCTTTATATTTGAGTATTTATCAGTTCTGCTATTTGAGTCTTTATTGTTTTCTGTGCTACTTTGGGCCGGTGATCTTTAATTTTTTGTCAAATTAAATTAAATTGTCAAAAAAATAACAGATTTGTTAGCACCAATTATTTAATTTTTAATCAAAGTCGACATAATTATTTTGTCCTTTTTCACAAAATAAAAATAAAAAGTTAAAATATTATAATTGAATAAATTTTAAAACAAAAATTATATTAAAATTCTTAAGTGTGAAATAATGTCAAAAATTATAAAAATAAAAATTATCAAAAATATGGTTAATTGTTAAAATAAATATAAAACTATTAAAATGCTACATTTGTAAAAAAATAAAAAATATATAAATAGAAAATTGGAAAAGTTATGAGAAATATAAAAATTATTAAACATTTTATAAAAACATTTATAATAAGAGAACATAGAATAACAATAGAGGAACCATAAGTCATTAATTTCCTCGTTCTTTTGCACGGTACTACTTAATTTCTATTTATATTTTGATTGATTTTCCGGTACAAGTAAACATACATGTTGGATTATACGCATTCGACCATTAATTCATATGGTAAATATACATGTCCATCTCTCCAAAATTAAGAATTTAATTATTTTTCAATATAAAATCCTTACCTGTATAGATTTATCTTGATTTCTCAGGTACAAAATATATGGCTCGGACAAAATAGCCATGTATTTTGTTCGAAAATTTAACTGTCCCGTCATATTGTTTCAATTTGACAAAAAATATAATGTCAAAAAATATTCATAATGTTTGACTGAATAATCATATTGACCATAATTTTTTTGATGAAGTATTTTAACCCAACGGTTTATTTTAAGTCAAAATGACATTTCTGTGCATGAAAACTGTCAGTCAACTGGCGTTAAACAACTTGAAATGACTTAACAGAATGACACGTCATCAGAAAAATAATTTTATAATTTATACAATTTTATAAAATTATTTTTGATTGATGTGTTATTTTGTAAAGTTAGCACATTTGTCTATAAGACATTACTATGTCAGGGTGTACTGCCATGTATGTTTGTTACGTTATTTCGAGCCATTTAATGTTAGTTGACTAACAATTTTTATCCAGAAATGAATTATTTTGATCCAAAATAAAACGTTGAGGGTTAAAATACTTCAAAAAAAGAAAATGAGCCAACATTACTATTCAGTCAAATATTAAGAGCATAAAAGTTCGAGGGTAAAATGTAACGAACAATGTTCAGGGCTAAAACGATAAATTTAGTAAAGTTCGAGAGCAAAAAAAATCATTCTACCCGATAAACCATATACAGTTATACACTGCCTTTCGATTTCATTGCACACTTCAGCTTCCATTTTATGGCACCATTCGCAGAACTAATCGAGAGAGATGGCAAAAAGTGAATATGTTCCACTCTTCGAAACAAGGCAAGTGAAGGGACGAATTCTTTTCAGGTCCGTTGCGGCTTCCATCTTGCTCGGCATCTGCTTCATTTTTACCTATAGAGTCTGTTTTCTCCCGGTCGGAGGAAAAGCCGAGAGATGGACTTGGATCGGACTGTTTCTTTCCGAGCTATGGTTCAGTTTTTATTGGTTTCTCACCACAGTTTGTAGATGGAACTCCGTCAATCGAATCCCTTACATACACAGGCTCTCCCAAAGGTATTATTTACGTGAAACTAATTGGTTTCAGACTTTCAGTATTCCATGGAAAACTTATTCTAACTAACATATGTAGGTTCGGGGAAGAATTACCGGGGGTCGACGTATTCGTGTGCACGGCGGACCCATCGATAGAGCCGCCGAGCATGGTGGTGAACACGGTTCTTTCAGTGATGGCATATGATTATCCACCTCAGAAGCTGAGCATCTATTTGTCGGACGACGGAGGATCGGATTTAACGTTTTATGCCATGTTGGAGGCTGCGGATTTCTCCAAGACATGGCTTCCTTTCTGCAACAAGTTCGGAGTAGAACCCAGGTCGCCCGATGCCTACTTCAGGACAGCTTCTGAAGCTGTCCATGTCGAAGAGTGGATTTTAGTTAAGGTGCGTTTGAATGGTTCGTTTTCTTACATCAATCGTGCAAGCTGGTGAACGTTTGCTTCCAATTTTTCAATTATTGATGTTTTGTCTTGTAGTATTTGGTATCGTGTTAGTGTATGCATATTGGCATTGGTGCATTTTCTTGTCTCATTAAAAGCACCACAAAAAGAATAATAAAGTAAAATTTGTTTTTTTATTATCATTTTATAAGTTTATTCATTGACTAGAACCATGTGTTTTAGTAATTAAATGATATATTATATACATCTCTTATTTAGAATTCGAATATTACTTATCAAATAATAATAATGATGATAATATTATATTAAACACAAACTATTATTTTTAAATTTTAAATAATTATTTTTTTAAATAATTAACATGACTAGATTATGTCGCACTCACAATGTAAGTGAAAGCAAATATTTCATATTAAAAAATATGTTTTCAAAAAACTCATTCAATAATGAGCATATAAAAGGTGATAAAAAGTTTGAATGAATGAAATAAAGAAAAGAAAATCAACCATCTTTATAGCAGGTGGTTAAAGTTTTCGGTTGACACCCTTCTATTTCTCTTAAGTTGTGGGTTCTAAACCATTAGGAGCAAATTATACCTTCCCCTAGATAGAAATTGTTTAAACAAAAAATACCATAAGAATAATATTAGTTATTATTGATAGGAAGGAGTATTTTAGTAATTTCCTAATAGAGTTAGACCAGTTAACAAATAACATCAACCTGATTCAGGGACGAAACTAATAAAAGGGTAGGAGGGGCAATTGTGCCCTTAACCCCTAAAATTTTTCTTTCGTTTTTTTTCTTACATATAATTTTTTTAAAATTTAAATTTTTTATAAATTTGTCCCCACTTTTAAAAACTTATGTACAATGATTACGCAGAAACAATACGAGGACATGAAGATGAGGATTGAGGCCAGCACAAAGATGAACCGAATTCCGGAGCACATTCGGAAACAGCACAAAGGATTTCGTGAGTGGGATTTGGTTTCAAGCAAACGTGATCATCAAACCATTCTGCAAGTAATTAATCATTTGTATTAACTGCTTGTTTGTTTACTAACTAACCTCTGAATAGCTATTAGTATTTTAATTAACGTTTGTTAGATCCTAATTGATGGTAGAGACCCCAATGCTGTGGATATTGAAGGAAACACTTTGCCCACACTTGTGTATCTGGCAAGAGAGAAAAGACCCCAATTTCACCACCATTTCAAAGGTGGGGCCATGAATGCTCTTGTAAGTATAATATATTTTCTCTTATATTTGATTTAATTTTGTCCATGTAGCAACCCCAAATCAACAATGTTGTTTTTCTTTTTTTTAATTTTATCAAATTGATAAATCAAACTACTGAATTATATTAATCTTGTCCTTGGACTGTCTTTGGTTGACAGAGTTGTTAAATTTTGTGCTTATGGTCACTATATGCTTCCACAAAAGTTGTTAACGTCAACTGTCTTGTTATGTCGATGATGACGAGTCAATTTTGATAATGTGATAGTACAAGTGAAGAGTTTTAGAATTATTATTTATTTTAAAATTGATCAATCATCACCTTATTGGAAGAAATTAATTTATAAAACAAAATGACATATGGATATGCTAACTCATACGATGTTGATTATTTAATAACAGAGTGTCTAACATGGCAAAGGACGGCTAGTGATAACGATTTTGCTAGTATATGACAGTCAACGGGCAAAATTGATGTAATTCATGAATTTGAGGACTAAATTAATGAAATTAAAAAGGAATGACAACATTACTGATTTGGGATTACTATGTGGACACAGATCACAATTACCCCTTAAGCCAGTATATTACTATTCTCTGAATGCCAGGGGTTTGAACATGATTTTTGTTGTGGAGAACAGATTAGGGTATCATCAAGGATAAGCAATGGTCCAGTTATTCTGAACGTGGATTGCGATATGTATTCAAACAATTCAGAGTCAATCAAATATCCTTTGTGCATTTTCATGGATGAAGATAAGGGAGATGAGGTTGCCTATGTCCAGTTCCCTCAGAATTTCGATAATCTCACCAAAAATGAAATTTATGGTAGCTCTTTCCGAGTGATACAAAAGGTAATTAAGCTAATTATAACTGAAAGGTTTTTTCCGTAAACGACGATTAATCTGATCATATGGTACGAAATCTTGATGATCTTTTGGGGTTATATCTGCTCTGTGTGTGTTGGAATTAAGTTGGAAGCTCAAGGTCTTGACGCCAACGGAGGACCATGCTACGTTGGCACAGGATGCTTTCACAGAAGAGAGGCTCTTTGTGGTAAGAAATATGACAAAAACTACAAGGTTGATTGGAAGAAACTAAATCATACCAAGGTTGAACAACATGCAAGTCTCCTTGAAGAGACTTGTAAAGTTCTGGCAAGCTGTTCCTTTGAACACAATACGCCATGGGGAAAAGAGGTGCATTCTGTTCTTTCTCTCTTGCGTAAAATCGACATGGATTAATAAGAAATTTTCAATTGCAGATGGGGCTAGTATATGGCTTTCCGGTGGAAGATATAATTACAGGGTTAAGTGTGCAATGTAGGGGATGGAAATCTATGTATTTAAGCCCTGAAAGAGAAGGCTTCCTAGGAGTTGCACCAGTAACATTATTGCAGACTCTTGTGCAACATAAGAGATGGACGGAAGGTCATCTTCAAGTTTTCCTATCAAAATACTGCCCCTTGTTGTATGGATATAAAAAGATTCATCTCAAGCTTCGACTTGCTTACTCGGCTTACAACTTGTGGGCTGCAAATTGCTTGGCAACGTTGTATTATGTCGTTGTTCCTTGCCTTTGCCTGCTTAAAGGCATCTCATTGTTTCCTAAGGTATGAAGCTCCTAACCTCTGAACTGTTTAACTGGTATGATGCTATATGAATGACTGTAAAACCATGGCGACCTGCAGATATCAAGCCCCTGGGTGCTCCCGTTTGCATATGTCGCGTTCACACACCGTGCATATAGCCTCGGTGAATTCGTATGGTGCGGAGGCACATTCCTAGGTTGGTGCAATGATCAAAGGATGTGGTTGTTCAAGAGAACGACTTCGTACTTCTTTGCCTTCTTTGAAACCATCTTGAAGCTATTAGGTTATTCGCAACCAGCTTTCGTTGTCACTGCCAAGGTGGCCGATGAAGACGTCTCGAAAAGATATGATCACGAGCTGATTGAGTTTGGTGCCGCTTCACCGATGTTCAATATTTTAGCCACACTTGCAATGTTGAATCTGTTTGGCAGTTTTGTGGCAATCAAGAAGGTCATATTGGATGGAAATCAGGGATCTAAGGTTATAGACCAATTTGGTCTGCAAATTCTCCTCTGCTTGGTTTTGGTTACAATCAACTTGCCTGTGTACCAAGCACTCTTTTTCCGGAAGGACAATGGCAAGATGCCTACTTCAGTTACTTACAAGTCTATCATTTTAGCCTTGTTGGCCTGTACTCTAGCCATGTATTGAAGAACAGAACTTATCTGTCCCTTTTCTTTGTTTCTTTTTGAAAACTGGATTGTATTCAAAATGACAAGGTTACAAAAGAATCACACCACTAACATTGAAATTTCTATACATCAAATATAATAATAAAGCCCTAAAGGTGTGAAGTCAATAAAGAACAAGGCTTATCACTTACAAAAGATTAAACAATCTTCTGATAAAAATTCAGAAATACTACTACTTTGACCAGAATGCTCTAAGAAGAAAGCAAGTTCTTTCGCTGCTTCGTCTTGGCAAAACGGCAACACCACAAAAGGGAATCAAACTTTACTAACCACCGATCTTCGCTGCTAACAACGCTCGAGTGATATTCGTCATACGAACGTTAAACTGATAAAGCAGATAATACTGTCACACAGACAGACTAACACTCTCACAAGACAGACGAACACTGCCATAAAAGCAGACGAAACTACTGCCATAAAAGCAGACGAAAAAACTGCAAAAAAACAGATAAAAAATAAAACTGGCAAAGTAAAAAAACAATAAAACATGCAAATAGGATTCATCAACAAAGATAAATGTTTATTTATATACAAAACCAGCAAAACGGCCTAAAGGTCGCCGTCGGAGAAAAAAAACTCTAACGAAGAAGAACTTTGAAAAACTTGAAAATTCCTTGTAACCGCCTGAGAGAAAATGGAAGGAGTGGTTTAGTTATTTCATTATATGTATTTTATTTCACCTGTTATCAATAAAACAATAAAAATAATATTTAATACACGTGACATAAATGTTCGCATAATATTATCTCTTGTGTTTGTCTGGTCTAATACTAAACGCCCTGTGGTCTAGGGGCCTTGAAAATTATTACTGAAATTTTCATTTTGCTGAGGGGAAAAATTATTATGATCAACACTATATTACTAAAATATTAACGAGCAAAAAAAAAAGAACAAAAAAAACTTTGCAAAATATTTGTATAATATCTATTCTTAATATTAATCATAATTAAGATCCATATTCTATTTAATTCACATAAATTTAAATATTTATCAAATTAAATATTATCCTTCTAAATTTTTTGATTAAATACTTATTAAAATCTTATGGGTAAATTACATAAATCATCACTAAACTTTATTTTAAAACTTATTTTGGTCACTCAAGTTTCAAATCGTTCAATTAACTCACTGAAGTTCAGACATTGAGCATTTTTTGTCACTCTTCCAGTAACTTTTTGTCGACGTCCATTTATCAGCGAATGAAAGAACTTCTCCAAGAACTGAACGGTGTAAAACTTTATTAGCACGAGAGAAGTAACATAGTGAGAAGTGGGCTTCATCCGACGAAAGAGGAAAGAGATCGACGAGAGAGAAATTAGAAGGTTTTTGGCTTATTTGTAAACTTCGGAGCACTTTCCTGTAAAATAGATGTCGAATTTAGACTTAGGGGGTCAAGTCAAAGTGATTAGTGAAATTTCGGACTGAACGACCATCATCTACGACCATTTGACGTTTAAGAGTGACCAAAAACATTCAATGTCTAAACTTTAGTAACAAAAAATGTTCAATGTCTAAACTTCTGTGAGTAAATTGAATGTTTTGAAACATCAGTGACCAGAATAGGTTTAAGAGTAAAGTTCAGTGATGATTTACGTAATTTACCCAATTCTTATTAACTTTGAAATTAGATACTTTGGTCCCACTAATAGTCTAATCTGATTAAAAAACGTTTTAATAATTTTTTTCAATTATAACTTTTGTACTTAAATAAACATATGATAACAAACTTGAAAGCCACAACTAACCTTAGGTTACATAAATTTTATAATATATGAGATGAATAAATACATTATTTTTTATAATGGACGTTGTTAGGTTGAATATGACAAGTGGCCACCACCATGTCTAATGACATTTTTGAGCCTCGAACTTTAAAAAAATTATTTTAATTTTGTATTTTTTGTTTGGACCTTCGAACTTGTAATTAAATCAACAAACGAAAAAAGTAGCAGATTGTTAATTTTTTTACAATTTTCATATATGTTTTCTTATATATATATATTAGTTTTATCATTATTTTAAATATTTTTTTTTATTTTTTTGTGAAAAATACAAAATAATTGATGTTAATATTAGTAAAAAGACAAAAAAAAAATAAGGTAAGGTTAAAGGCTCATAAAGATCTATCAAGGCATTTCTAATAAGGTAAGGTTATTAGGCATTCAATTTTTTAAAGGATTAAGGGTTCAAAAAGCTGAATTTTAAAGAATTCAAAAAGCTAAAATTTTAAAGGTTAAAGGTTCAAAACCGCCTGGACTTATTTTTAAGTTTTATAAAAAATGAGATGTTTGTATCAAACTCGTAATTAAATGATTTTAAATGTAATTTACGGAAAAACAAATGTAATTGTCAATAAATGTGTTCGTGCAAAGGAGAGGTTGGTGGTCGTTTATAGCGGTTCACCTGCTATGGTGTGAGGGCCGAGAACCGCAAACGGTAGTCGGAGCAAAAGAGGCTTTTGGAAGAAAGTCTTAGGAGAGGAGAGAAAGTTTGAAAATTGAGAAAAGA
Source organism: Hibiscus mutabilis (assembly GCA_019671005.1). Classification (NCBI taxonomy): domain Eukaryota; kingdom Viridiplantae; phylum Streptophyta; class Magnoliopsida; order Malvales; family Malvaceae; genus Hibiscus; species Hibiscus mutabilis. Next base: position 35,466,523 of record CM033750.1, on the reverse strand, counting down.
TCCCTCCCACATGTCATCGTATATGCCTGCATATGTGTCTTCCTGACTACCTTTTTGGTGGTGAGGCTTCGAGGTCCTTAATGACAAGAGGTGTTAGGTTTAGCATAATGATGGCTACTGACGAATTGGCGGGAGTAGGATTCAGTTGATTGGATAATGGTCATGTCTGTCAGCTTGTTTGGAGATCGGTGGCCCGAAGGTCGCGGTTCCGAAAATATAAGGGTCTTTCCAGAGATAATACTGTTATGACACATTATGAAAAGGATCAAAATGAATTAAATGAGAAGTTGAAGAATTATAGTAAATGACTAAATTGAAATGGATGAGATTTGGAACCGGCTGACTAAAATGCACTAAAAATAAATATATGAAGTTTTGTATGATGATTATTCCACTTTTAATAGTGCATTTTTATGAGTCATTAGCAAGACTCTTGCTTAATGGCACATGGATTGTTAGGAAAAAGACAATTATTTTCTTTTAATGGCTATTGAAAGTTTAGTTTAGTTTTATCTTTATTTGTTGGGTAAAGTTTACAAATGTTAACCGAATTTTAGTAAATTATTTAATTTGATAAACAAAATTTTAATTATTTAAATATTATTATTAAACGTTTAATTTTATTTTAATATTATCACTGACCTTTTAACATATGTGAACGACAGTTAAATATTTCGTATAATAATATATTTAGTCTTTCACGTTTATACACTTAAACAATTTAGTCCTAATTTGAAAGAAAAATTAACTCTCATTATTTAAAAATTATTTTAATTTAGTTTTATTTTTCATTAAAAGTAATTTAACCTTAAACTTTAAACTTAAAGCTTAAAACTTAAAACCATAAACCCCTAAACTCTAAACTCAAAAATATTTTTTTCTTGTTTGTTTGATTAGAAAAAGTTGCAAAGAAGCCTTTCACGAAAAGGGTCTCTACGAGATAGCAAGAAGACTATTGCTCTCAATCTCAGTGATATTCTTTTGTTTCCTCTTCTTCACCCAAAGGTACAAAATTTTTCTTCACAATTGCATTGTCAATTCGTCGTTTGCTGTTTTTCTTTACAACTTTCCCCAGAAAAAAAATTCCAGGAAAAAAATTGGAACTGTTTGGCTTGAATTTATCATGTACCACCGATCCTGCCACCAACCAACAAGTTCATGACATTTCACCGGCAAATATATAAACAATTTTCAACAAATTCAATTCTATATTGAAGTGATTTTTTTTCATTCTTCGACAGGTCGAGCATAGTCTCGATTTTACAATGAGCAAAAACGGAGATCACTAGCTGGAAAAGATGACTCACCAACATAATGCTGATTAAACGCAGTACAATACACACATGGGGATCTCCAGGTAGTCAAGAACAGAAAGAAAGTTAAAAGAAAAAACAAATTGGACCATGGGATGACAAATGCTAATCAACTTTCTATTAAAAAAGGTTCTTAAAAGGAATTTTGGAGATGAAGACAAAGACTTGCTCGGCCAAGACAAAGAGAAGGAATCTTCCCTTTTAATAAAAAAAATAAAAAATAAGGTTTAAAAATTTAGAGTTTAAAGTTAAATTACTTTTAAAAAATATGACTAAATTAAAATAATGTCTAAATAATAAGCGTTAAATTTATTATTTTTTAAAATTAAGATTAAATTATTTAATCGCACAAATATAGAGAAATAAATGTGTTATTATAAAAAATATTTAACTACGATTAAAATAAAATTAAAAATTTAATGGTAACATTAAAATAAAATTAAAAATTTAATGGTAATAATAAAATAATTAAAAATTTAATTATTAAATTAAATAATTTACCAAATTACCATTCGTGAATTTTGACCTTATTTGTTTTGAACTTTAATTTCTTCCCTTCTCTATTCCACCGAGCTATCTCCCCCTCATATTCCTCTATCTTCTTTTATTATATATAATAATAAATCCCTAAAATATTCCATGGTTGTGAGCTTGAGAGAGTGAAAGGAGTGGAAATTTGACATGCATGTGGTAAAAACCCTTGAATCTAGTTGAGAATTGACAAACCCATGTACTTAGACTTGTATTGAGTAAAGGATTTTTTTGCTTGTGTCAAAAAGAAGAAGATATTGAGGTAATGAAAGCAAACCCTTTAGTAAATCTTTGTTCTTACATTTCCAATACTTTGGTTATGAGTTTTGTGATAAAGTGTGCAATTAATTTAATTTTGATTGTATTTATGTCATGGAAAAACTATCGATCAAGTGAACTTTGAATGTACTTTGGAAAGCTTGTGTTAGGTGAGTGTAATTGTAGTTTAGTTTGAAGATATTATTTGTGCTAAAAAGCTTTGTAAATTGAATTCAATGCATTAGATGGCGGTAAAACTTGCAGGGGACATATAAAAACATGTTGAAAAAGTGGTGAAACTTACAGGGGACAGCAGCAGCAATTCGCTTGCTGTTTTGGTGAGTTACTCATGTCTAAAAATGTTGAAAAAGTGGTAAAACTTACAGGGGACAGCAGCAGCAATTCGCTTGCTGTTTTGGTGAGTTACTCATGTCTAAAAATGTTTATAAGTGGTAAAACTTACAGGGGACAGCAGCAGCAATTAGCTTGCTGTTTTGGTGAGTTACTCATGTCTAAAAATGTTTATAAGTGGTAAAACTTGCAGGGGACAACAGCATCAATTAGCTTGCTGCTTTGGTGAGTTACTCATGTCTAAAAATGATCTAAAGATGTTTAAAAAGTGGTAAAACTTGCAGGGGACAGCAGCGGCAATTAGCTTGCTGTTTTGATGAGTTATTCATGTATACAAATGTTGAAAAAGCGGTAAAACTTTCAGGGACAGCAGCAGTAAATAGCTTGTTGTTTTGGTGTGTTATTCATTTCTAATAATGTAAAAAAAAATGGTAGTGGAAAGTGATGGAATAAAAGAAAAATAAACGGAAAGGACAAATTGATTCAAGAACAATATGCTAAAGTTTTCTAAGCTTGGATTTAGGGTAAGTGTAATTTGGTTGTGTGGATGTGAAATTGTGTGTTTATGCATATATATGTCTTGTGTTATGCTGATTGATATGAATAGGTAATATTTGTAAACTCTGGCTCATGAATCAAATGTGAAATAAGTGTGAAATTGTGTTTGAACAAATTTCTGAAATTCGAGGTACGTATACCTAATTTGATTCGATATATTAAAGTTTGGCTCTTCCGATGTGTATGTGAAATATATTAAATGTGGCATATGTGATATATGTTAAGTACGCTACATTAAAGTGATTGTCTTGATTGGTAAAACCGACTTTAAATTGTGACCGAAATCGAAAAGGTGAATATCATTGCTAATTGCCACATTGATATGAAATGTATAAGTGAGCCTTAGGCTTTCGATACGTGATAATGATTATTTTCTGCTTCGTGTCGTGTCCGGTAATGTAAAATGAGCCCTTATTAGTTTAGCTTCGGGTACAGTTGGCATGCCATAAGGTTTAAAATGCTTGTGTATGGGTTTTGACTTCGGTCATTGGCGAGGAGGGATGTGTTATGATTAGGACTTTGTGTCCCAGCAAGGAGGAGGGATGTAAACGATTTGTATTTATAGGTACTTGGTGAGGAGGTGAGATCCGAGTATCCGTAGACTACTAATAGACCAATGGGCTAAATAAATCGAAATACTAGTAAATGAATACTTTGTGCTAATTGGAAATGGAAATAGTAATGCACTATGTTATGTTAAGATATGTTAAACTATCGTGAACGATCGAATTAAATTGATATGTACTGGATGTATTTGAGAAGGATGCTAAGATATACTTTGCTACTAAAAACATAAGGTTTGAAATGCTTTGTGCTAATAGTGATTGAAAGTGATACTATGACTAGCTATGATATTAAGATTATGTGGTTTGATTTTGCTTTGTGTTATGAATTGGTAAAGGACTTGAAAGTATGATTAAGGAATATGATTAGTTGTAAAGCATGATAAGTATTAAGAAATCACAGTCTAACTTATAAGTTAATCCGATGTCCGAAATTAATATGAAAATGATGATAAGCAAAGACAAGATAAAGATTATGTTGTGCTAATAGTTCATGAGAAAGGAAATATGATAGCCATAGATTTTGTTATATGCATATATGATACTCCTTGTTTAAGTCATTATATCTATACGTTTGTAATATGCTTTGATTGCCAAATTACCTCATTGAGCTTGTTTAAGCTCATTCGGTATGTTTGATTGCCTCTGCAGACCTGGATAAGTTTGATTGGAGAGGGATAACATCGACGCCAAGTCACAAGTCAAAAGCTCTCCGTAAGTACATTATGCTCTATTGACTCCTATTAGTGGTGGCATATGCGTCCTCGGATGTTTATTAATTCACCCTTTGATCTCAAGGGTTTAAGGCCTGAGAGGGTGTTCAATGTGTATGTGATAATTTGAAAATGTGTTGAAACAAGAAAGTAGTAATTATTATGGTTAGTATATTAAATGGCTTAAGCAAGTTTCTAATGGAAATTGACATGAACATATCAATGAATCTAGATTGGTCTAAAAGAATATTAGTTTGTTGTTAGATGATGATAATATGTGTGCTCATATGCAAAAAGAAAGATAAGAATGTGTTAAAAGAATATATGGTAAAGGTATTAAGGAAAATAATCTAATCATGAGTTTAAGAGGATTATGTTATAACAAGATGTATGTTATGTGCATTTGTGTGTTGAAACGTGATATCATAGGTAGCTTGTTGACTACGTAAAGTTTAAGGCATAGCTTGTAAGTTAAGAAAGTTTAAATGGATGAAAAACATGACAAAGTTCTGAAACCCATAGGCTGGTTTCGAAACCATTTTTAGATGTTTAACAGTTCCGAAACAACACCTAGTGTTTCGGAACTCTTGGCTTAATTTTGATAATTTTGCAAATTGTCCGTAAAGGATAATTGACCCTAGAAATGAGATAATATGATTCGTATCATGTGAAGGTAAGTAAGATGATTCTAAATTTCTTATGAATGTTCAATATGTAGTTTGAACGACTTTTGATAAATTATATTTAGGTCCCTAAACTTTATAGAATTCATAAATTAACCCCTAACAAGTTACAAAATTACGATTCAGTCTTTATGACAAGAATTATTAATATAGTCTAGTCTTGATCTAAATTAGTAAGGGACCCTAAGTGGTTTTGATTAATTGATAAGATTTGTTAATTACAATTTAGTCTGCAATTTTATAACAACTACAAAGTAACCCCTGGACTTTGTAAAACTTTAAAAAGGCCCTTAAAGAGTAGAGAAAAGAATAGACATACTTTAATTATTAATGAATAGTTTCTACAAAGAAAGTTATGATTGCTTGTGCATCTGTTTGCTGTGGTTTGATTTCAAAAGCTGTTGAACGTTTCGTTGATCGTTCGTAACATCTCTGATCCAATTCTGGACTGGACCGAGAAGGGGGTGTTACAATTCATGTAATTCTTGTACCGGAACAAATGGTCGTAGGGGTCCCTGGTCCCATCGTAAGTTTCTTAGGAAGCTTAAAATGTGGCGGGTAAGAGGCATCAAGAAAATTGGGCATGAGAGGGCTTTCTTCCTCCGTCATCCACTCGTTACTAGGATCATCCGATGTGCAAAGGTAGTCGATCTGTCGTTGCATCATTTCCATTTGTCTTCTCCATGCATCCTCCCTGGGATTCACTAAGGGAGTTGGGTATTTAGCGTAGTCTTTCATTTGCTCCATCCCAGGGTGTGCGGTCCTAACTCCTACAACATTCGCGTGGGCTGTCATTTGCTTTTGTAAACGACGCTCCTCGGAATTGGAGTCTCTTTCTTCCTCTTCACTCTTACGTTTGTTTCCCTGGCATTGGGAAATTAAAAGCTCTTGGAGGGGTTTTATATCAACTGTTGTTGTTGATTTTGCTATTGGAGTTGCGCTTGGGCCATCTGAGAGGCTTGGAACTGTGCTTGCAAATTCCTTAACTCATTTTGCAAAGTTAGGGTTTGCTAAGAATTTTGGTCGCAGAATATAAAGCTTACTGATACTGAACTTGTGGGAATTGTAGGCTGGCTTGGTCGTAAGAGTCTTGGTAGCTTTGGTAAGACCCATAATATGCTGAGTTGGGAACATTTTGAGGCTGTTGGCTGGAATATTCAGGCATATTGGTGAAGTTTTGGGTAAAAGGTGGAAAGTTGTGCTGGTTATCCTGGGATTGTTCTAGTTGAGACGCATCCCGGTTGATTCTTTCGGTCAGGGGTGTTCCACGTTCACCGCATCAATTGTTTGTGCAAAGGGAAGGTTGGTGGTCGTTTATGGCAGTTCACCCGTTATGGTGTGAGGACCGATAGCTGCGGACGGTGGTCGGAGCAAAGAAGACTTTTGGAGAGAAGTCTTAGGAGAGAAGAGAAGGTTCAAAATCGAGAAAATATCCCTCCCACATGTCATTGTATATGCCTATGTATGTGTCTTTTTTACACCTTTTTGGTGGTGGGGCTTTGAGGTCCTTAATGACGGGAGGTGCTAGGTTTAGAATAATGATGGCTACTGACGAGTTGGCAGAAGTATGGTTAGATCGATTGGACAATGGTCTAGTCTGCCAGCCTGTATGGGGATTAGGGTTTTGGAGGTCGGGGTTTCGGAGGCATAGAGTCATTTCAAAGACAATACCATACTCGCTAGCGGAGTGGTTTCGGAGACATAAGGGACTTTCCGAAGATAATATTTTGCTCACTAGCGGAGGTATAACAAAAAGCAATAACTTTATAAAACAAAAATAGTAGTTTGACATTTGCGAGTAATCATGATATAAATATGTATGGTTAACGAATAAATTAACAAAAAAATAAATAACACCAAGTGTTGGGTGCATTGGTAAGGTGCATTGTACTTCTAAGGAGAGGGCATGAGTTCAAACCTTGGAGACGCCGAACATAGATCGTAAGATAAACATGAATATTACCAAAACATCAAAAATAAATATTAGTTTGTCCAACTAGAGACATTATGTCTATTAAATAAGGTATATGCTTTACATCTTGACATTGTAAATTGAGTAAATTTAGTTAAAAAGGTCGTTCATATAATAAACTTTGTAGTATTTAATTCGAATTAATCGACAAATGAACTAAACACATAAAAAGTCAAAAGTTAATAATCCTTGTCTTATAATAATAATAACCACAATATTTTATTTTCGTACCCATTAAAGAGAACAAAAATTATCTGTCTCTTTTTAGTGCCATTTCTGTGCCCCAACACTAAAAAATTAAACACCACACTTTAACCTAAATTTCTAAATCCTAAACTATAGACCCTAAACTAAACAATAAATCCTAAACTCTATTTTTAAGGATAAAATACACAAATCATCACTAAACTTTGCTCTTAACTATCTTGGTCACTAAATTTTCAAAACGGTCAATTTCCTCACTGAATTTTATACATTGACATAATTTGGTCACTCTGCCGTTAAATAATTAACGGTGTTATGACATGACACACGAAACCAACACGACATCGTTTTGGGAAAGCCTAATTTGCATCAAAATAACGTCGTTTTATATCCCTAAAAACTTTTTTTCCATTCATTTTCTCGGTGGTTTGAGTAAAGTAAACTCACAGACCATTTCTCTCTCAAATAAAACTCTAGCTGTAGTCGGACTTCTCAACGGCACCATCGTCGCTTCGATATCCTTCTCTGTTCGTCGTCACCACAAAATGACTCCTCTCATTCACCTCTTCCTTTTTGTCCGATTATATTTTCTCCAAAACTGAGTTCAAAGCCACAAAATCATCCCAAACATGTTGACTTGCTTTACCGTTGATTTGAGAAAACAACCACAGATCAGCTTTAGCTCAAGATATGATGTTCTTCTTGCATCGTTGAAGGCTTCCCTCGTTCGGATTTGGTAGGCGACACTCCATCCACCGAAACTCAAAAGTCAGAGGATAGTTTTCTCTTTCGTTTCCTATTTGGTTACTGTTGAAGGTTTGTTGTAGTGGATTTTGGTTTAGGGGAGGCATAGATATAGTGGCAGCAGTTCGAAGATGATGTTCTATGGTGGCGACGAAGGATAGTGGTCGAGTGGGTGAATTTCTTAACGATGTTGACTTTTTTGTTTTCTACTTAAATTTGAGCTTTTAATTTTGGTGATTTTGTGGTTAAATTTCATGTTGGAACAGAGGTTGGAATTTTGAGTTTCCATTTGAATGTTGAATATTTGGTTTGTGTTTTAGAGATGAACAAAGGATGGACTTTGTTTTCTTTTGGCGTAATGTCAAAAAATACTCCTAACGTTTGACTAAATAGTCACTTTGGCCCCTATTCTTTTTTTGGAAGCAATTTAGCCCTCAACGTTTCATTTTGGGTCAAAATAGTCCTTCCGTGAATAAAAACTGTTAGTCAACTGACGGTAAACAATTTAAAATGACTTGAAAGAATGACACATCAAAAGAAAAAATATTTTATATTTTATACAATTTTATAAAATTATCTTTTGACTGATGTGTCATTCTATAAAGTCAACATATTTGTCTGCTATCGTGGCGTGCACTTTCATATAGGTTTGTCACGTCATTTACCGTTAGTTGACTAACATTTTTTATTCGCAGAGGAGCGTTTTGACCCAAAATAAAACGTTGAGAGTTAGATTGCTTCAAAAAAAAAAGGGCTAATATGACTATTCCGTCAAACGTTAAGGACATTTTTTAGCATTATGTCTTTTCCATTCAAATGAACAGAGGTTGGACTTTGTGGTTTGTGTTTTAGAGATGAACAAAGGTGAGTTGCAAGGATGTTGGTGACCAAGATGAATGAAGGAATGACTCGGGTGAAGCTTCAGGGCCATGGTTGTTTAAGGAGACGGGGAAGCTTTGAGGAGGGGAGGATGATGCCGGTGGGGTTTGGGTAGAATTTAGGATTTTTTTTATTTTAAATACTATATGTCAACCAAATTTTAATAAAAAATCAACATCACAATCAAATATTAATAAAATAAGCCACATCATTAGGCTGATAATGAGAAAACGGATAAGTGACTAAAATAGGTCAATGTATAAAGTTCAGTGAGTAAATTGGTAGTTTTGAAAGTTTAGTGACCAAAATAGGCCAAAAAGCAAAGTTAGCGATGATTTATGTATTTTACCTTTTTTTTATCTCAAACATAGACAAGGGCCAAGGCACCAAAAAGGTAATGATTTCTATTCTTTTAAAGATCTGTTGACTATTTCAGAAGTTTACCAAAGTTGGTACTGAGGTTTGTTTTTTATAGTCCATTTGCAGAACTAGTAGTGTACGAGAGAGAAATGGCTGAAAACGATTATCCTCCACTCTTCGAAACAAAGCAAGTTAAGGGACGAATTCTTTTCAGGTCGATTGCAGCTTCAATATTGCTTGGCATATGCTTCATTTGTACGTACAGAGTTTGGTTTTTCCCGGTTGAAGGAATAGCCGAGAGATTGGCTTGGATCGGAGTGTTTCTTTCCGAGCTATGGTTCAGTGTTTATTGGTTTCTCGTCTCAGTTTCTCGATGGAACTCCGTCCACCGCATTCCCTATGTTCACAGGCTATCTCAAAGGTATGGTCTCTCCTACACACGTGTGTATACATATATACATATATTTATATATTCATTAGCTTCAATCTTGGAAAGGTTCGGGAAAGAATTACCGGGGGTTGACATATTCGTGTGCACGGCGGATCCGTTGCTAGAGCCGCCGAGCATGGTGGTGAACACTGTTCTGTCAGTGATGGCATATGATTATCCACGTCAGAAGCTAAGCATCTATTTGTCGGACGACGGTGGATCGGACTTAACGTTTTATGCCATGTTAGAGGCTGCGGATTTCTCCAAGACATGGCTGCCTTTCTGCAATAAGTTCAAAGTAGAACCGAGGTCGCCCGAGGCTTACTTCAGGACGGCTTCTGAACAAGACAATGATCTTGTCAATCTCCAACAGTGGCTTTCGGTAAAGGTAAAGTTAAATATTTAATATTGTGGTTCGCTTTCTTACATCGACAATGCGTTGTATTGTTTGACTGTTGGCTTCCAATTTGCACATAAATTATATTATAACAAACGAAATCATATGCATCACTGCATACCTCATGCTTGAACTTGTTGACTCAAACAATCCAATTCCACCTCGCTTGATTAGGGCCGTAAATAGGGCGAAACAAATCACGAGCTATTCGAGTTCGAATCGGTTAAAATTCGGTCGACACTCGACTCGATTCGAGCTCAAACTCGGCTCGAGTTCTTAGCGAGTATTATTATTATTATGAATAGGGTTGTAAATGCGAGACAGATCACGACCTACCGAGTTCGACTCGGTCAAAACTCAGTCAACACTCGACTTGAGCTCAATCACGGCTCAAGTTCTTAACGAACCGAGTCAAGTTTAACACACTTAGGCTCGAATCAAGTTTAAACTCGGCTCGTTTATACCCCTACGCTTGATAATTCATCATTAAACTTGTTTACTAACCCTATCTTTACCCTTACACTTTGCTAATAAGTCCATTTATAGAATTAAAAACCTTTGCCCTTGCCAACTATAAACATATTACAATAAGGCCCACTAATTATATATAAGTTGCGGTGTTGTATGTATATACTTAGAATTAATGGCAGAACACAATGAAAGCTAAAAGTTTATTAATCTTCAAACAAGAACAAAAGTCCTCTGCCTTTTTTAATGTCTTTTTTATGCCCAACACTAAAAAATTAAATTTTAAGTCATAATCTTAATTTTTAAATTTTAACTCTAAACCCCACACACTATTCTAATTCCCTAAACCATAACCCTGTTCTTCAAACAGATCTAACATTATTCAACTTAGGCTGCGTTCACCAGGAATTTTCCAATGTTTGTCGACCTTCAACGCCCGTTTGAGGGGAAAAGCTAGATTTTCCAACGGCGGGGAAACGCCCATTTGTGTGCTAAATTCGGCAGAAAAACGCTGAAAACACACGTTACTTGTACCTTTCAACATTGTTTTTCCGATTGGCGCTTCAACGCCCGTTTCGGAAGCATTGCTAAACGGGCTCTTAATAATTTGCCGCACATTTTGGTCAAAAGATTTATACTTCGGCTTGGAAGTTAATCCAGCTGCAATAATCAAAATAAGTTATGTCCTACTAGTAGGACGTTAAAAACATTTTGGTCAAAAGATTTATACTTCGGCTTGGAAGTTAATCCAGCTGCAATAATCAAAATAAGTTATGTCCTACTAGTAGGACGTTAAAAAATGTAATAATCTTAACATGAATTATTTATCATTACAATCCCACATGTTAAGAACTGCAGTCATTTATATGCAACTGCCTATTAATCGGTGAGCCGTATTTAGTTTAACATTGCTTTACATATGAACAACAAAACAAAGAGAAATGAATATGTGTTTCATTTTTCAAACATTACACAAATTTATCAAATAGGACAAAATTGCCAACATAAGACATAGTATAATTGTATAAATATATATGGTTTGTTTATCTCATATAATTCATTTTACAAAAAATATTTTCTCATTTTTTCAATGTTTGGTTGGATGAATTGACCTGATGGCTTGTATCTTTGATTAAATGTACTGAAGTCTAAATTTTGGTTGTGCATTTTTTTCAACTTTCCACTCTAAAGATCAACACCCAAAATAATATTATTTTATGTATTTAATATTAATCTAATATTTTAATTTTATTTTAAATAGTATTAATTATTAAAATATATTTATTAATAATTTAAATATTATTTTAATTTTATAATAATATACTTAGTTATATTATTATAATATACAACAATATAATTTTATTTTAATAAGAATAAATTATTATTTAATATTATATTATTATTTTTTGAAAGACTTATTGTTATTCAATTACAAAGGACAACCAGACTTACCGATGATCAAATATATCTGGATCTGCATCATAATAAATTTAAACACGATCCGTACATGAGAAAGCTTAAATCAGAATAATTTGAACAGATAATTCACACATTATACTGTTCGAATATATATATATATAATGCAGAAAGCATACGAGGACATGAAGATGAGGATCGAGGCCACCACAAAGTTGAACCGAATTCCCCCACACATTCGGAAACAACACAAGGGATTCCGTGAGTGGGACTTCGTTTCCGGCAAACGTGATCATCAAACCATTCTACAAGTAATTAATCATCATTTCATAAACTCCAAATTCATTTATTAATTAAGCTCTGAATAGTTGAGATTAAGTACTTAATATTGCTTTTATTAACGTTTCTTAATTAGATCCTGATTGATGGAAGAGACTCAAATGCTGTGGATATTGAAGGAAACGCTTTACCAACTCTGGTGTATTTGGCAAGAGAGAAAAGACCCCAACATCACCACCATTTCAAAGCCGGAGCCATGAATGCTCTTGTGAGTGTGATATTATTTTCACAGGTTTAGTCCAATTTATTAAGTTTGCATGTTACTGAATGATTTTTTTATGGTGAAAACCAGATAAGGGTATCGTCGAAGATAAGCAATGGTCCGATCATTTTGAACGTGGATTGTGATATGTATTCGAACAATTCGGAGTCGATCAAATATTCTTTGTGCCTTTTCATGGATGAAGAGAAGGGTGATGAGGTTGCCTATGTTCAGTTCCCTCAGAGTTTCTATAATCTCACCAAAAATGAACCTTATGCTGCCTCGTTTCGAGTAATACAAAAGGTAATTAAGCCTACACTAGAAAGGTATTTTTATGCAAACGATGACTAATATCGATCTGTCTGTGTTGGTTATATCAACAATAAAGCTGGAGCTTGTAGGACTTGACGCAAATGGCGGACCGTGCTACATTGGCACAGGATGCTTCCACAGGCGAGAGGCTCTTTGTGGGAAGAAATATGAGAAAAGCCATAAGGTTGATTGGAAGAAACTAAATCATACAAGGGCTGCAGAAAGTGCAAGCCTCCTTGAAGAAACATGTAAAGTTCTTGCAAGCTGCACCTTTGAACACAACACACCATGGGGAAAAGAGGTGCTTTTTGTGTTCTCCTTCTGTAACTACACACACACATGAACCCGTAGTTTAATTCAGCTGGTTCATTACAGTTCTCGTAACGGTTCGAATTCTAATATTTGCAGTCTCCCATTATTTCTATGCATCTACATATTGAATGTCACATTTTAAGTATAAGTGCATGAATCTTAGGGTGGAAATAGCAGCATGGATTATCATTTCTCAATAGTAATGGCAATAAGTTTTTGGTGGCAGATGGGTTTAAAGTATGGCTTTGCGGTGGAAGATATAGTTACAGGGTTGAGCATACAATGTAGAGGATGGAAATCTATGTATTTAAACCCTGAAAGAGTAGGCTTCTTAGGGGTTGCACCGATAACACTAATGCAGTTGCTTGTGCAACATACACGGTGGGGTGAAGGTCACCTTCAAATTTTCCTATCGAAATACTGCCCCTTGCTGCATGGATATAAGAAGATTCCACTTAAGCTTCGACTCGGTTACTGTCCTTTCAACTTGTGGGCTGCAAACTGCTTGGCTACGTTGTACTATGTTGTTGTCCCATGCCTTTGCCTGCTTAAAGGCATCTCCTTGTTTCCTAAGGTATGAAGCTCCCAAGTTCTTAACTATCTATCTCTTAGGATGTTATATGAATGTTAGTAAAACATTGGCAACCTGCAGAT